>JAVJIF010009585.1:0-159855 GCA_038442645.1 Agave tequilana
TTTGAATAGCAATTAGGAGTCCTATTTTATCCTTCCTCCTCCTCCCCTAGATTTTAAATTAACAATTTAAAATCTAAGTTTAGATTAGGTTAGATAAGATAGAAGCTTCTAAATTATTAAAATAAATCATGCATGTGGGTTGTGGGCTTTTGAACTTTTGGTTTTCAATTGGGCTTCATTTATTATTTTTTTAATTACTCAAGGCCTGCACAACACTAAACATAAACGTTACGTAGCAGTGCTTTATAAAAGATTAAGTAGAGAAATATGATGATAAATATGATGATAAATATGCACTTTTGACTACCTATCACACCCCCACACTTATTCTTTTGCTCGTCTCAAGTAAAAATAAAAAGAAAAAGGAAAAGAAAGTAAAAACTAACCTATCCTAACTCACTTTTATAGGAATCACGGTTGCACTTAGCACGTGCAATAAGCCGTTAAACCTCTAGGTTACCCTTAGAGGACGAGTGTTATCTCGTGAGAATTTTCAGTGGATTACATTCACAAAATCCATAAAAGAAAAAGAAAATGTTAGTGATTAATTTTTTTTATTTTGAAAAAAAGGAGATGAATATTTGAAATATGTTTGAAGAAACTAAGCAATCTATAAATTTTAGGATTATCACTTTTATTCATTCTTGAACTTAGTCTTTATACAGTAATTCGTTATCAATTTTAGGTAAGGATTAAAATTGAATTTTTATATAGTCTCTTTTGTTACCCTAAGTTATATGCATCCTTGTGAACGTGAATCTTACTAGGGATTTTTTAACTTGAACTCCCATACCTCTTTATTATTATTTTATTTATATATATATATATTTAATATGTATAACTCATCTAATTTTCTTTTGTATAAGTATCAAGACTTCTTAAGGCCCTCATACCTAACTAATTGACTATTAGATGTGTTAGTACATATATAGATAATATTTTTTAGTTTAGTTAAGCTTTCTAATTCACCCATGTAGCGAGCCTAAGGTCAGTGGCTCCCAAACTGGTCGATTTTAGGGCACCGGGTGAGAAAACACCCCACGGACTCAAGGACTCGAGTGAACTAGGCCACAAAATTAAGAACTTTATTTATAAAATCACCTTTAGGCGTAAATACTTATGCTTCTTGAGGCACATGTATCCAGCTTAATTAGTGAATTTTTTATTTATATTATTATATATTTTTTATTTTTTATAAGGCACAAGAGTCTTTATCTTAGAATCCTAGATGTGTAAGTGTATCAGGTATGCACATTTGATTAAGGTAAAATCAAGACTAGTTACTTATTCAATTTTCCTCCTATACCTAAAAATCCAACAATTTGTTTTATTTTGACCAAGTTTTTAGAAATCATAATCATGATTTTCCTTATTCTTAAGATTAACTTGAATTTCTTTCAAAAAATAAGTCAAAATATTGTTTCCTTTTTCAATTTAAGTTAATATTAACCTAAAGTTAGTAAGTTAATCATTATATTAGTCTGGTTAGTAAATTTTTTTTTTTAGAAATAAAAAGAAAAATTTTGTTAAGTTAATAACCTAAGATTAGTGAGTTATGTTAACAGCAACCTACAGTTAGTCAATAATCTATATTAAATAAATATTTTTTAATTCTTTTTTATTGTTTTTTATTTTTATTTATTTTTTTTTTAAAGTTAAGCGTTAGTCCCTCCCCCACACTTATCTCATGCATTGTCCTCAATGTATGAATGAGATGCATGCATGAAATAAATGCAAAAGGAGTATAGGTTCCAAAAATTTACCGATAGTGTGGATCAAAGAGACCCATGGATGTGTCTGCATCCGGTACTGGCTCCAAGAATGTTTCAACTTTTAACCATTTACCTTAAATTCATTACCACTTTTTGGGTCACTAATCTCTACAGCTCCATGTGGAAATACAGTCCTAACGATGAATGATCCTGTCCATCTTGACTTCAATTTTTCGGAGAAAAGATGAAGTCTCGAATCATAGAGTAAGATTTTTTGTCCGAGGACAAAAGTTTTTCTCATGATAAACTTATCATGAAAAACCTTAACCCTATTTTTCGTGATTTTCGCATTTTCATACGCCTCGTTCCTTATCTCCTCATGTTCGGAAATTTACAATTTCTGAAGTGCACCAGCCTTATCTAGGTCAAAATTTAGTTGTCTAATTGCCCATAAGGCTCGGTGCTCTAACTCGACAGGTAAATGGCAAGCCTTACCAAAGACTAGCCTATAAGAAGACATCCCTAGAATCGTTTTGAAGGCGGTCCTATATGATATATGCTCATAAGGATCCATCAATTTGGTAGACCAATCTTTGCGATTTTGACTCACGGTTTTCTCCAAGATAAGTTTTATTTGTCTATTGGAGACTTCTACTTGTCCACTAGTTTGTGGATGATAATGTGTCGATAATTTATGGTTTATGGAGTATTTCTGCATAAAAGCCTCAAAGGTTCTATTGCAGATATGTGATCCATTATCACTAATTATGGCACGTGGCGTTCCAAAATGTGAAAATATGTTTTCCTTCAAGAACTGGACAACAATTTTGTTGTCGTTTGTCTTATAAGGGATGGCTTCAACCCATTTGGACACATAGTTCACATCCACCAAGATGTACATGAAATCGATGCCCCAAACGTCAAAGAGTTCTATTTCTAAAATTGGGTAGAGGGGCATCATGTTTCGTTTGGAGATTCTACCTATCATTTGGCATCTTGTGCACGTCTTGCAAAAGTCGAAAGCATCCTTAAACAGGGTGGGCCAATAGAAGCCACTCTGTAGTACCTTTTCGGCTGTTTTGCGGAGACCAAAGTGTCCACCGCAAGCAAATTCATGACAAAAGGTTAGAACACTTCTAGTTTCCTCTTCGGGAACGCATCTCCTAATTATTTGGTCGCTACAATATTTGTAGAGGTAAGGGTCCTCCCAAATGAAATACCGGAGTTTAGATAAGAACCGGTATCTATCCTATTTTAACCAACTAGATGGGGTTTGATTTGTGACTAAGTAATTAACTATATCAGCAAACCATGGTTCTGTAGAGATGGCTAAAAGTTGTTCGTCGGGGAAGTCATCGTTGATGGGCAGTTCGTCGGAAGGTGTGTTTGGCACACGAGAGAGATGGTCGGCGACGACATTTTCGACACCCTTTTTATCTCGAATTTTGAGATCAAACTCTTGAAGGAAGAGGATCCGACGGATGAGTCGGGCCTTCACATCCTTCTTGAACATAAGATATCGAATCGCTGAATGATCGGTGAAGATAGTGGTCTTGGTCCTAAGTAGGTATGGATGAAATTTCTCAAAAGCAAACACTACAGCTAAGAATTCTTTCTCAGTAGTAGTATAGTTTACTTGGTTTTCGTTTAGCATCCTACTTGAATAATAGATCACATGTTGCTTGTTATCTTTGCGTTGTCCTAAGACAGCACCTATAGCAAAATCAAAACATCACACATGATCTCAAATGGTTTGGACCAGTACGGAGGTGAGATGATAGGTGCAGAGATAAGTTCCAATTTTAGCTTTTCCCATGCACTAAGACACTTGTCATCAAAGATGAAGGGCACGTCTTTGGCTAAAAGTTTTGTAAGGGGTCTAGCAATTTTGCTAAACTCCCTAATGAACCTACGGTAAAAGTCGGCGTGTCCTAAAAAGAACGAATGTCTTTCACGCATTGTGAATTGAAAGTTTGGCTATGATCTCCACTTTGCCTTATCCTCTTTGATCCCTTTCTTAGATATCTCATGACCTAAGACAATCCCATGTTGCATCATAAACTGGCATTTTTCCCAATTTAGGGTTAAGTTCTTTTCGGTGCACCTTTTTAGCACTAGTTCTAAGTGATGTAGACATTGGTCAAATGAATCTCCATAGACGAAGAAGTCGTCCATGAAGATCTCCAGAAGCGCTCGACCATGTCGGAGAAAAGGCTTAACATGCAACGTTGGAATATCGTGGGGGCATTGCATAGGCCGAAAGGCATTCGGCGATAAGCAAACGTCCCAAATGGACATGTGAACGTTGTCTTTTCTTAGTCCTTCGAGGCTATTGGTATTTGATTATACCCTGAGTAACCGTCCAAGAAACAATAATACTCATGGCCCGCTAATCGTTCCAGCATTTGGTCGATAAATGGGAGGGAGAAATGGTCTTTTCTAGTAGCGGCGTTCAACTTACGATAGTCTATGCATACTCGAACCTGGGTAGGTAGTCGTGTTTGCACTAACTCTTGCTTGACGTTTTTCACCACAGTAAAACCAGACTTTTTAGGGACCACGTGCACTGGGCTGACCCATTGACTATCGGAAATGGGATAAATGATCCCATTACCAAACAGTTTCACTATTTTGGCTTGTACAGCCTCTTGCATGAACGGGTACAGATTACACTGTGGGTCCCTCTTCGGTTTAACCCCTTCAGTTAGATGGATTCTATGATGGACTATTTTAGGGCTTAGTCCCTTGATATCGGCCATAGTCCTACCAATGACTTTCCTATATCTCCTAAGGGTTGCCAATAGGTCTTCCTCTTGCCTATTAGTCAAGTTGGATGCACTATGACTGGTAGCGTCTCTTGTTCACCTAGGTAGACATACTTAAGATTCTTAGGTAAGGTCTTTAACTCTAAGGAAGGAGGTGGCTCGATGGGTGGAGGTGTTAAACTTAGATTCTCCATCTTTATAGAACTTGGACTTGTTGCCCACTCAATCTCGTCAAGATTGAGATCACTAGATTCTAACTCTTCATCACCCTTTAATTCTAGTGTGATCTCCTCTTTGTGCTCACTAGTCATATCCTCAATGAGGTTGACCTCAAAAGGTTCGTCAATGATGTCATAGGTTGTCTACCTAGGTTTAAGATATTAACTTCCTTGGTCAAGTCTCCAAATGTCAATCTCATGAAACCGTTCCTGCAATTGATAATTGCATTTGCGGTCACAAGGAATTGTCGACCTAAGATGACTGGAGTTTAAGACCTAGGTTTGATACGGGTTGTGTCTCTAGCACAATGAAATCTACTTGGTAGATAAACTCTCCAACCCTAATTAGGACATCGTTGATTTCTCCTTTTAGAACCTTAATTGATCTATTGGCTAGCTGAACATAATTTGGGTCAGGCTCATTTGCCTAGTCCAAGTTGTTGATAAACGGAGAAGGGAAGCAAATTAATGCTCGCGCCTAAATCAAGAAGTGCTCGACCTATTTCGGCTTGACCTATTGTGCATGCTAGGGTAGGGGAACCAGGATCCTTGTACTTGACTAGGATTTGGTTGGACAATAGCTCACTAATGCTAGTGGCTAAAAAAACCTTTTTGGGCAAACTAGTCTTCCTCTTCTTGGTGCACATGTCTTTTAGAAACTTTGCGTAACTAGGGACTTATTGTATTGCCTCAAGAAGTGGGATGTTTAGCTTTACTTCGTTGAACATTTCTAAGATTTTCTCCATTTGTGCACTATTGTTACACTTAAGCCTATTTGGGTATGGGGCTTTGGGTGTGTGCACTGATTCAGCAGGTTGATCTTTTTCGGGTTCGTTCGAGCTAGGAGGAGTGGAACTAGAAGGGGTTGATGGTTGAGTCGAGTCTTGTAGCATCATCACTTGGTTATCTACTACTTTTTTCGACCTTAATGTGTGGACCAAGTTACATTGATTCGTGTCTTGAGCTTCATTAGCCTGCCTAGTGTTCCTAGGGTTTGGCAATGGTTGATTTGGTAGGGTTCCTTGTTGTCTTTCACTAACGGGGTTAGCTATTTGACTCATTTGGTCCCCTAACCTACTCAAAGTTTGCATCACTGTTTCTTGGGATTTCCAAAAGGGAGTCCATCTTTCTTTCCATAATTGCAAGTCTTGACTCCACTTGTTGGTTTTGAAAAGTGGGTGGACTTTGGCTTGGTAATTGTTGATGATATTGAGGTTGTGCGGCTTGGTTGGAGAATTTGGGTCTAAATTGATCCTTGTGTGGGCGCCAAGCAAAGTTAGGGTGGTTTCTCCAACCGGGATTGTAAGTGGGTGAATATGGATTATTGGCTGGCCTATCAGAGGCTGCATTCGAGTGTTCGGGGACTCCTTCTTGAGTTAAAAATATTGGAAACTCCTCCATTACATGAGACATGGACTGACAGTAAGTATAGCCTGTAGGGAATGCTGGACTGACTTGGTTTACGACCTGCTCTCTAGTTCCTAGAGTCTCAAACTTGATCCCTAAAGACTCTATTTTTCGCATCGTGCTTGTCAATTTAGCTTCATGAGCTATAATGATCCTCTATGGAATAGGCACCTCCTTTGGAAGCGATTGAGTCGTTTGACTTAACCTTTTCCAGATTTGGTTACCATTGGATGGTCTTATCGGCCAAGTCCTCATATAAGGCTCATCCCTCTGTTTCATTTTTACCCAAAAATCCCCCTTGGCACATGGATTCTAGAAGGGTCTTAGTAGAATAATTCAGACCATCACAGAGAGATTGGCAAAATCGCCATTTCTCTATCCCATGATGAGGACATTGAGCAAGTAGGTCCTTGAACCGTTCGAAGAGTTTTCAAAAAGGTTCATTTGGCAATTGTCTAAACTGTAAGATGCTATTCTTAATTTAAGCAGTCTTATAAACAGGATAGAATTTCTTCAAGAATGCCTTGACGAAATTATCCCATGATGATATGGAGCCGGTTTCTAAACTATAGAGCCATTTCTTTGCTAAGTCTTTCAATGCGAATAGAACAAAGCGAAGTTTAATAGCATCTACTCCTAAGTTGGCTATTTTCATCATGAGGCATACTTCCTCGAACTCTCGAATGAAAAAGCATGCATCCTCGGATTCAAATTCATGAAACTTTAGAAGTGTTTATGTATTAGGGTTTTAACTCAAATTGGTTGTCCCCAACATCAGGAAGGCTAATACATGAAGGTAGAGAGGTCCTAATAGGATAGAACCAATCTTGCAACATTGGTTGTTGAGCCATATCTTTGGTTTTGGGTGGTGAACTGTTTCTAGTTAGTCTAGATGTAGCCGGGTCTCTTGACCAGCTGACATGCAAAGTTAAATTACAAGTTAACAAACAAGTTCACCCAAGTCAAATAAATCAATCAAGTCCTAGTCTAAGCAATCAATCCTAGTCTAAGTTAGCCTAGACGTAGACGACTCTTAACTTTAGATTATCCTTAGGAGGTCTATTGTCGACCCTAACCACAAGTTAATCGGCCAGGTAGGTGGCAAGGTTTGGAGGTTATCCGTCAAACATGTTCCTTAATAAGTAACCACCAACCTTCAGGCTTTTGGCCCTTAATCCCCTTCCTAGATACCGGTTTGACAAGAGTTAGTTTCGAAACCTCCTCCTTCGATCAACCTCCTAAATGAGTCCGAAGTCAACCTAGAGCCAACGTCTAGTCAAATTTTAGTTAAAATTAAGATGATGCGTGCACGGAATGTGATTTGTGGGCCAAGGAAGGGTGATGAAATTCCCACCTTATGTTATGGGTTATGCCCTTAAGATGTTTTAAATGTGTACGTGTAAAAGAATCAAAACACACTATATTGAACTAAGTCAAATAAGGGTGTTTCCTATTCTATATGTAATGTGTCACGTACCTCTGGTCTCCAACACTCACCAACAATAAAATAAAAGAAGAGAAAAATAGGCAATGCCCCTAGATGCAATGTCTAAACTCTTTTTTTTATTAGGTTTCGATCACGTCAGCATGTAGTGTCAATAATTTTTATTTATTTATTTGTTATTTTTTAATTAGAACTAGGGTTAAACTATCTCTGTTAGAACCTAAAACTAGATTAAATTAAAAACTTAGATGTGCAGTAGACTAATCTTATAAACTCCCTTTTTATGCCCCTGCAGAACAGAAACAACAAATTAGGGTTAGATATTACTTTGTCGTTCCCTCCCCTGCAATGGCGTCAAATTTTTGATTGAAACTTGAATGAGAGAATAAATATGTACAAAAATAAAAATAAATAATTAAAGAATTAGAAGGTTAGATTCTTCTCGTTGTTCAATTATATCCGCTTGTAGCAAAGATCAAAACGGATCGTGTTCCACTGGGAGGGAGGCGATGGAAGCGTTGGCAGCACGGTATATTTGTAGTCAAGACTTAGAAGAAGGTGGTTATAGTTTGAAATAAGAAAGTAGATCTAATCAAGAAGGCGAGTCTAGGTCGCTAATCTACCTTCACGACTAGTCTCCATCTAGAGGTTGTATCCTTTTAAACTAATGAAACATTCATCTAAGTTGTTAACCCTGAGTAAGAAGAGTAAGATGTCCAACTTAACTTATCTACACTACGCCAAGCCAAACCCTAATTTTACCCTAAGCCAAAGCCAATCCCTAATCATTAAACTATGTCAAACCATACCCCTAAACTTAATCTAAAGCCAAACCCTACTCTAATCCAAAGCCAAACTCTAATTATCTAAATTATTAAGTTAGACTATCATCACTAAACTTCAAAGGATTAATCTAACCCTAGATTGCAAATCTATTAGATTAATCAACTAACCCTAATCTAAACCTAGTCGATCTAGTGATTAGCTACCCTAGAATTATTCTAGCCTAGCATCCTTTTTATTTTATCCATCTTTTTATTTTTAAGATCTTTAAGAAAAGAAAAAGAAGGAAGAAAGATTAAAGACAACACCAAAAACCAAACCAAGATCAAAGAAATAAAAGGTAGACTTGAAATTAAAAGAAAAAGAATAAGAACAAAAAAAGAAAAGATAACCTTTATTGATGCAATCCTTGGATACAAGCTCCTTCTCCTTCCTCCTTATAATAGCCAAGCCAAAACCAACAGCAATTACAAAAAAGAGAACTCAAAAGAGGCTAAACTAATCTAACAAAAACCCCTAAATCCTTACCCTAACCTTATTCTTCTTCTCTCTGGATGAGGTGCTCTGTACGTACTGCAGGGGATCCTTTTTATAGAAGATTTGGGCCGAAGTCTTCAAAATAAAGCAGCCTCCTTCACGCTCCCTCTATCTCTATCAATAAGCCACGGAAATTCGGCTTTTACCGCGTTTTCGTGACAATCTCGTGGTCAACTGCCACGCGCTTGAGCGCGTGGCCTCTTCTCGTCTGTCCATCTGGGCTCCTCCGCCTGGATTCTACATCCTGATCCTCAATCTTGAGAATTCGGGATAACTTGGGAAGCAAGTTATAAAAAATTCGAATTTAAAAAAGATTTGGTCCCTTTATCTTTATCTTCAAGCCTTTCTCTCCTTATATTTGAATAGCAATTAGGAGTCCTACTTTATCCTTCCTCCTCCTCCTCTAGATTTTAAATTAATAATTTAAAATCTAAGTTTAGATTAGGTTAGATAAGATAGAAGCTTCTAAATTACTAAAATAAATCATGCATGTGGGCTTGTGGGCTTTTTGGCTTTTGGGCTTCAATTCGGTTTCATTTATTTATTCTATAATTACTCAAGGCCTGCACAACACTAAATAATAAAACGTTACGTAGCAGTGCTTTATAAAAGAATAAGTAGGAAAATATGATAATAAATATGCACTTTTGACTACCTATCAACATATCTGAAGGATTTTGGGCAGAGACGATGAATCATGCGAGTTATCTGATAAACATGTCACCATCAACAGCTATTGATCTTCAGAACTCAGACGAGATATGGCGAGGAAAGTCTGTGGACTATTCAACCTTACGGATCTTCGGTTGCCCATCATATAGTTTAGTTGATAGTCAGAAGAGGGAGTCCAAGTCTAAGAAGTGTATTTTCATTTGGTTCACCAAAGGAGTCAAGGGTTTCAGACTTTAAAATCCCGAGAAAAAGAGCACATTTATGAACAGAGATGTGATTTTTGACGAAGAATCAATATTGCGAGAAAAGTCAGAGAAGGAGGATAAAGCGCAAGGTGGAGCTTCAGATAGTTCAATAGACACTCAAGAAAAGAAAGTTGAGTTCTCAAAGAGCTCGAAAAGACCTGAAGGGTCAGAAGAGGACTTCTCAAATTTAGATGGAGACAAACACGAGACTACTTAAAAGCAACCTTGACCATTGGTCAGTCAGAGTTACGATGTCACCAATAAGGTATGGCTGGGATGATGATCATGTCTGTTTCGCATTAGTAACAGAAACAGGAGATCCTGATAGTTATAGGGAAGAGATCGAGACAGTTGACCACGGCAAGCGGTTATAGCCATGGAGCAAGAGATAGTCTTTAGATAGAAATCAAATATGGACATTAGTCGATCTTTCAAAAGACTCCAAGGCAATAGGTTGCAGATGGGTCTTTCACAAGAAGGATAATGAGCAGTACAAGGCAAAGTTAGTGGCCAAAAGATATGCTCAGAAGGAGGGTTTTGACTACAATGAGTTTTTTTCTCTTGTAGTCAAGCATACATCTATTCTGATATTATTGGTGATAGTTGTTCAGTTTGATCTAGAGTTAGAGTAGATGGATGTTATTACAGCATTTCTGCACGATGAGCTGGAGGAGAAGATATACATGAAATAACCTGAAGATTATATTCAGGAAGGTAAAAAAATTAAGGTGTGTCTTCTAAAAAAGTCCTTCTATGGACTTTAGTAGTCTTCCAGGAAGTAGTACAAACGGTTCGACTCTTTCATGATCAAGGCCAGATACAACCGATGTGAGTATAATAGTTATGTCTATTTTAAGCAGAGTGATGATCTCACATATTTGTTGTTATATGTGGATAATATGCTAATTGTTGCGAAAAATAAGACACATATTCAGAAGCTTAAAGCTCAGTTCAAGAAGAAATTTAACATGAAAGATTTGAGAGAAAGCAAGAAGATTTTAGGTATGGAGATCACTCGAGACTAAGGCTCAGGCAGACTTTAGCTATCCCAGAAGAACTATATTCTCAAACTATTGGAGAGATTCAACATGGCAGAAGAAAGATCAGTCACCTCTATTTTGGCAAGTCACTTCAATTATGCTCCAAGCAGTGTCTATAATTACCAAAAGAGGAGGAGATATCTCGAATACCATATACTAGTGCGGTCGGATCACTCATGTATGCTATGGTTTGTACTAGGCCTGACTTAGCCTATGCAGTTAATACAGTAAGTTGGTTCATGTCAAATTCAGGTAAGCAACATTGGGAAGCAGTGAAGTGGGTGCTACGATATCTGTGAGGGGCTGCTAGACTAGGCTTGGTATTTTAGAGATTGAAAACGAGAAGCGTATGGTACTACAAGGCTATGTTGATGCAGATTATGCAGGAGATTTTGATCAGCGAAGATCTACACGGGCTATGTGTTCACAATAGCGAAGTGCGTCATTAGTTGAAAGGCAGAGTTGCAAGTTACAGTTGCTCTTTCAACGACAGAGGCGAAGTACATAGCTGCAGTTGAGGCATCAAAAGAAGTATTATGGTTGAGAGGATTGGTTAAGACGTTTAGTATCATATAGGATTCAGCTCGAGTTCATTGCGACAGTCAGAGTGTGATTCGTCTCGCTAAAGATCACATGTATCACAAACGGATGAAGCATATTAATGTGAGGTATCACAGGATACGCCAGTGGACTGTGGATGATAAGGTGATTGATTTGGTAAAGATCAGTACGAAGAAGAATCCAGCGAATATGATGACGAAGACCATCCCGATGGAGAAGTTCAGAGCATCTTTGAACTTCATCAAGATTCCCCAAAAGTAAAGTGGAGAATGGGCTTTTAGGAGAGAACCATGTGAAGTCACAAAGGGGGAGAAAGCAAGGCGAATGAAGCAGAGGCCAATTTCTACGAAGGAACTCAATGAACATGAGTCAAGATGGAGATTGTTAGTATTTGGAGTGCATCATATTCATTAGAGAAGAATTCGAGTTTAGGTGGAGGAGTTACATGTTTCACAAATCAAGCATGGACATGTACACACATTGTGCATGTTATTAGTCGACTAATAGGTCTTATTAGTCGACTAGGTCATGGACTAGTCGACTGATACTTTAGTATAGTCGACTAAGCCCTGCAGTAGAAAGTGGATTCTCAAATTACATTACAGTAGTCGACTAGATTCTAGATATAGTCGACTAATACTGGATATTACAACTAATGGTTTATCTTAGTCGTCTAATACAGGTTCTGTTTCATGTTTTGATTTCTATATAGGTTTCCTATTTCTCTGAGGTGGTGCTGAGTTGGTTATTGGAGTTTGTGAAGGACTAGAATCATCCTAAGTGCCTATATAAATTCCTTGGGGGTGATCTTTTGAACGTGTGTCAAGAAGTGTTAAGAATTCAAGAGAATTTTAGATTTTCACCATTGAGAGTTATAAGAGAGATCTTCTTGTAACTTTTGTATTTTCTTCTCTATTTTCAATAAAGATTTCTCCTCTTGCCGAACCACGTTAAATCTGGTATTCTTTGATTGTGTGGTGATTTAGTTTCAATTGCTTGTTAGTAATAGATCTTTTACGTTTCCGCTTCCGCTGCCGAGTCTTCAACTCGATGTTTCTTTGTTATTTGATTGGTGATAGATCATCAACATGCATGTCGACAGACGAAGCAGAGCAATCTCGTTGGGCAGACCACCTTCCAATGACCACCTAGGCCACAGTGATGGTAGGCGGAGCTCACCAATCCACGAGAGGTTCTATTGTAGGAGCCTTGCTCCTGAACAAAACCCGTTGGAGGCCGGCCAACTAATGGCATTTCAACAAAGCATTTCACAATGTTACTGCAATGGTTGGTGCTGGAGTGCTCAACCTTAGATCATAGTGATGTTACTGATGTATTCTGCAACTAGCGAAATTGATGGGAAGTTTACAGCGATATTTCATTCAGATTGGTAACCAAAGACTCATTAATGTGTGGAACTGAATTCAGATAATAACGGATTAGTATTTCATTTTGATACCATATGTTGAAGTATTTTTTACTCCTAGTTTATACTGTAGAAATTAGAGAGAGACCAACGAGTGGTAATGACTAGTTTTCTGCAGCAGCAACGGGTATATGATAACTGGTGGTAAAAGACGCAGAAGCCTCAAAATTCTAAGTCATTTTTATGCTACCTTCCAATAGCGAAAATGACGGAGGAAGTCAAGGCAGTCGCGTATTAGCAATTCGATTTTGTTTAGGAGTTTATTTTCGGCTTCAATTTGAATTACAATTTGTTTCGTTTTTCTTTATTTAGTTTTAGTTTTCCAGTCCGAGTTGAATTATGATTGATTTTATTTTTCTCTTATTTAATTAGATTTTCTAATTAGAGCATTATTCTTTTTTATTTTCTTATATAAGACCATTGTATCTTTTCAACTTTTATATAATTTTTGATCAATTAAATTTGAGTTTATCTTTCCAATTGCTCATGGATTCGAGTTGTTACTTTTGCTCATGGATTCGAGTGTTGTGCTCGTGGATTCGAGTATTATCTTTTATCTAAAGGTTTCCTCCATGGTTCGTTGATGCTAAAATAAGATCTAGCTTGCATCTTCGCTTCTCAGTCTGTGTCATAAAAGAAGAAAGGACATAGAGATGACTATTACGGGCGTGTTTGGATGTAAGGAATCACAGTGAAGTGAGGAAGTGGGGAAGTATAATTGCTCATTTCCCTATCTATCCAAACACCGGAAAAGGAAAATAAGAAAACCCCATTTCCCTTTTTCATCTCTCTTTTACACAACCATTTTCTCACTTTCAGAGTGCTACTGTTAATTTTGTGGTCATGTAAATCTCATTTATAATAAGTTATAGCATAAAACAGTTAATTTTTTGGTCAAGTAAATCTCACTTGCATTCTAATTACAATCTATTTTTATTTTTCTTAATTAATTTTTATTTTAATATTATTTTGCGGTCAACTTTGTGGTCAACTTTTCCACTTCCACTTTTCATTACCATCCAAACACCGGAAACGACAAAACATTTTTCAAACCACACTTCCCAACAATCATCCAAACACCAGAAAACTTACTACTCATTTCCCTTTTTCCTAAAGGAAATAAATCTTACTTCCTACTTCCTCACTTCACACCAATTCCTTAAATCCAAACAGACCCTACAACAAAGGATGGTACAGATACAGCCCATGAATCTCTGAAACCTCAAGTTTCTGAATCATTTTATCGCTATCTTCCAATAGCTAAAAGAAAAAGCTGATCCTGAATTATTTTCAACAACTGCATCCATTTTGTGGTATATAGCCATTCGATGACTTATAGTATGTCCTTTATGCCGAAAGAAAGATTTTGTTCGCATAAAATTTGCTTTTATTATCACTGTCCACGATCAATTTTCCTGCGTAATGACCTCTTAACAAGTGTTCTTCTCACTTTCATAATAATAATGTAACATAAGCAGAAACTAATCGATTTGATCCTCACCATTCCAGAACATAAAAAGGAAATTTTTTTAGCTGGAGAACGAGTGTGCAAGGGACACGGCCTCTTGTAAATAACAGGGATTGTGAAGATGTTATTGGATTTAATTAAGAAGAGAGTTAACAAAGTCACAGCCATTATCTCCCACTAAAGTTCAGTGTGAAAAGAGAAGGAAGGAAAATAAAGTATATATCAGAACAAATGAGTTGTTGAATCAGTCCATCATCTGATAAATATTATGGTTTCCAGGTATAGATTGAAAATTTTTCATAGAGAGAATATTTATGAGACCTGAAAATTTTCCATCTTCACATGATTGCTTCTGAACTTGGTCCCTTTTTTTTTCTTTTCCAAGAACAAGTTGGACAAAGGTGGAACAAGGTAAAATCAACAGTTCTTTCTATCATGTAAAAAAAATTTTAGAAATTTTGAGAACAAAACTTTTATCTCTGAATATTAATTATTACAGCAACCACATTATGCTTGTGCTGGTCTAATTGATTGAAACCAGACAAGTCTTGGTTCAATATGCTTCTACATATTATTATAGCTGTTTGGCACAGCTGTCTCATAGATGCCTTTGCCCCCACATGCATGCTCCCAGAAAACAAAGGCCTGACTGTGGAATTGCTCAGGGTTCAGGTTGCATTATTTCTATACATTTTCTTTAAATTCTCACAAGGTGAAGATGTTATTCTTTCATTAAATTATTTTTCACTTTGCATCTTTCCAGAGATCTATAGAACATTCTATAGACATCCTAGGTCTTCAAGATGTGGCATTACTGTGGCATTACTTCTATGCATTATTAGCTGGAGTCACACAATAAGTAATGTCACATCATGAAGACCTAGGATGTAGATGTGACATTACTTTTATCCAGATGGTAACAGTTTCTAATAGTAAGTTTTTTTTAAAAAAAATGTGAAGATATCACAGTCCCGTTTAAATGTAACATTTGGCAAGGTGCTAATTGTTTCATTATTAAGCTTTGTCCTTGAATTCTTATTGCTTAATTCATGTACATATTTGTGGTTAGATGCCTACCCATTAAGTTTCAGTTAGTACTTGATTAAAGGGTTAATTGTGGTAAACCATTCTGTATTATCACTTTTTTTTAAGATAAAACCGTGAGAAAAGAACCCCTACGAAGCATCTCCGAAATAGAATGGTACAGATTTATATAGAAACACTCGCACACAATTTGCTCTTTCTCAGAGGGGTGGGGGAACAATAATGAAACCACCGGAACGCTATCAGCTCAGTCGTGGCTTCTACCCTCTACAGTAAATGTGTCGCATGCTGCTCAGATCCTTCCAATCCTTAGTCAGATCTCCCGTCAGCGACATCACGACATCTACAGCTCAAATATAGTCATTCCATGACCGGAGTCCCTACCACAGAACACATGGCATCCCTTTCACCGCACTTGCAGCACCTGCAGCTGAGCACAAGCCATCTCTTGACCGGCCACCGCCGACATTCTGTATTATCAATTTTGTCCTATCACTTTCTACACTCAAACCTCTGGAACCTTATGGGGTTAACTTTCTACCTATTGTGAGTCATGTGGCTATCATGTTATCCTATATTCCGCAAATTTAATCTTTAATTTAATCTTCTTCTCATGTTTGGAGCCAAGAAGGATCATCAAGAATATCAACTTTTTGGTTTACTGTTGAATGTGTGTCTGAGGAAAAGTAAAGGTTAATTTGGGTTGGGGGTTAACCTTTATACAGTTATAATCTCATGGAAATGCCTTCATCAATTCTTCTCAAGTTCTTTTCTCCCTGAGAATTGAGATGATATTTCCCGCACTTGGTTGAACTCGACCTCAGCCAAATCCTGGCGTGCCTGCTCTCCAGAATTGAATCATTTATCAGTCAATTCAAACAACCAAAGAGTCCACTGCGATCAAAATATTCAAAGACCAGTTCAGTTCATGAACGCACATATTCTAAGCCTCAGCATCCTTCTTCTCAAGAGCAGGACAACATTTGAAATGTCTTTTTTCAGTGAAATCATAGTAATTAATTAAAAAAATTAACTGATAATTGTTAGCTAGTTAATGATCAATCATAATTAAACTAATTAGTTTTTAGCGCTCGCAATTAAAATGTATAAATGTCATAATTTGTATGAAACGCGTGAACTATGATAGAGTTTTTTTTTTTTGTTTTTTTAGGAGAAATAAAATATCAACATTTAAACGCTATCTCAGTCTTTCCAGTTGATATACTAGAGATTTAACTTAGACCTGTTGCGATCGTTTTATTCTAACTATTTAACGATACTTAGCAAGTCATCCTCCAAAATAATTAAAAGGAATAATTAGCCTCGTTGTCTGCATTAGTTTTTATAGAAAAAAAACAGTGAACTAGTGTTTCATAAAAAAGTTTTTAATGAAAATATCCTTGAAGAAACATGAAAGAAAACAACAGTTCGGACACATATGCACACATATGTGCCAAAAAAATAATAATAAGAAGAAACAAAATATCATAACAATGAGACCACTCTGTTACAAAAAATCAGCACATCTTACAGCCACACATCATCCTAACATGTGAAAAGACTCTGATCTCAACAACATTATCCAACATAATATCCACACCCACTTGAAGGGGGGACCCACCCACTCCCACTCTCAAGTCTAAGATTCATATTATTCACTTAATTTCCTAAGCAAAGTGATTAAGAATGATTGGGCCCACATTCTCGTCTTCTATAAAAAAAAATGAGTAGTAATGCTCAGATCTAAAGCTGCAAATTGCAGGAATTCTTTGCCAAATACCTGTCAGAAAATTTTGAATCCGCCAATCTACTCACCCTCTGAAAATCAAAAAACTATGTTATTTTTACATTTTTCTCTCAGAGTTTCAATAAATTCTATGTTCATATTTTATAAGAGAGACAACCCTCATCAATGCTCCTGTTGGCTGTCTTTGAAACAAAATAATGAATGTCTCTTCAAGCCAAGTCGTAGCGGATTCGGATCATGACGACCCGGCCTGAATCCGCCTACATTGCAGCCCTACTAATAATGGAGGAGCTCTTGAAAAAAAAAAATGCGGCCACTTGGGAAGGATAATGGATAGAGTGGATGGTGCTGAATAGGATCCACGCCCACTTTTTGAATTTGTACCAACTTCTCTCTTCCCTGTAATGAGTGATTCCTCTCTTACAATTATAATATTGTTGTTATGAAACGATGGCTGTCAATTTTTACTATGCAGTATTAATGATTTTATTATGCGATGATGCAAGCGATGATGCAAGTATACATAGTGACTGCATAGTACCCAAAGTTTTCCTATAAATAGGCCCATCCTGATTCATTTCAATGTATACTTTAGAAATCAATAAGAATTCCTACTTCTACTCTCTTTATAGAATTCTCTGTTTTGGTGTTATATTTCTCGGGTTTTACAACACGTTATCAGCACGATCGCTCTAGTTCTTTCTCCAGCCTCTACCTCCGTCAGCTCAGGAAAAAGTTCTACCACAAGCCTCTACCTCCATTAGCTTAAGGTAAAAGTCTTGTCACGAACCTCTACTTCCATTACTTAAAGAAAAGTCCTATCATAAGTCTCAGCCTCTATTTCTACTATCTCAAGGTAAAAATGACAAGTTACTCTACTTATAATACTCGTATAACATCACCACTATAATGAAAGGAGGCTCTGCCACCTAATTATAGTAATGTGATGTGATTATAAAAAACTAGATTATTATACTAATTATATTCATATAACACCACTACTATATTTGAAAGGGGGGCCTGCCACCTATTTATAGTAAAGTGATGTGATTATGACAAGCTAATAATATTTCTTTTTATTATCTTTACTAATCTCTCTATTGATACTTGCATGGAATAAACCCCAAGCTACCAATATTATATTTATTATTCTGTTATTTATATCTGTATAAACACCCACTGAAAGGTTTACCGAGTAGCGTGGTGTGCCAATATTTATTTCAATATTTATTACTTTATTAATTATGTCTGCAAAGCACCCACCAAATAGAGCAGCGTGCTTATATTATAGCTCATAAATATATGTAGTACAATACATTTATTTTATCATTTTCTCAATTATAACATTTAAATTGTATAAAATCCAAATTGCTTTTCTCTCTCTCTCAACGGCTATAAAACGACTAGTTTTCACTCTATAAATTGGTGAATTCTAAACCACATAACTTACTTCTCAATTTCTCTTCATTCTCAAATTTTTTTCATCATCTCCACAAGCTTTGTATTCGAGATTTTTGCAAGATGCTTAGTCTATTTTTAAAGTTTATTATTATCGTCATCATCATCAATACTTCTATCCTTTTGTTATAGATATGAATCCAAGTGATTTTTACCTGGGCCTTTTAATTTTAATGTTCACCTTCCCTCTTTTATTTGTAACTATTATGATTGAAATGTAAGTTTTACTATTTTATTGTGAAATAAAATATTGTGATTCTAATTATCTTTGTATTTTGTTATAGTTATCACCATGTCAAACTTTACAAAGTTTGAGTTCATTCCACTTGATATCACGGGAAAGAATTATATGTCTTGAGTTATTGATATAGAAATGTATTTCGAGTCAATGGGTCTCACTGAAACCATTAAAGAGATAAACTCTACATCATCGCAAGATAAGGTAAAAGCGACGATCTTCATCCGCAGACATCTTGATGAATGTTTAAAATGTGAATATCTCACAGTAAGAGAACCAAGTGTCTTGTGAAAAAATCTCAAATAAAGATTTGATCATTAAAAGAAAGTTGTGCTCCCTACCACGCGTGATGAATAGAATGCTTTGTGCTTTCAAGATTTCAAGCAAGTTAGCGATTATAACTCTACAATGTTCACAATAGTATCCCAATTGAAATTCTGTAGGATGGATATCACAGATGAAGAAATGTTAGAGAAAACTTACTCCACATTTCATGCATCTAATATAACACTACAAGAACAATATATATTGCGTGGTTTTAAGAAATATTCTAAACTAATTTCATCTCTTCTTGTGGTAGAGAAGAATAATGAGCTTTTGATCAAAAATCATCAGTCTCGTCCTACTGGCTCAGTAGCATTTTCAGAAGCAAATATTGTATTTTTTAAAAAATTATAGACAAGAATATAATCATGGTCGTGGTCGTGGAAGCGATCGTGGACGTGGCCGTGGACGCGGTCGAAGTGGTTTTTATAACCCTTTACAAAACAACGTGATTCACAAAAAGCATCATGTAGAAAGACATGATAAAGGAAAAGATGTTCTTGAAAGTTCTCTTCGGAATCCTGAAGATTCCTATTATAAATATGGCTCCAAAGGGCACTGGTCTCGAGTCTGTCGAACACCGGAGCACCTTTGTAAGTTTTACAAGGCATCCTTGAAAGGAAAGAGAAGGAAATGAATTTCACTGAACATGATGATTATATGGATGATTAACTCATCTTGATATTTCAGATTTTACTGATGATTTTGCTGATCTTTCAACCCATCATGATTCTATGGATACTGGTGATAATTAGATATATGATTGTATTACCATGTTTTGTTATTTGTAATTGTCAAATTTATATTTGAATGAAATATTTCACTTATAATAATATGTTTAAAATTTTATTCTCACTAAATGATTTTTTCACATGAAGCTTGATATAGATTATTCTAATGACGAAGTCAAGACCAAAACTGAAGATATTTGCATACCGAATAGTGATACAACACACACTATTCTCAAATATAAAAGGTACTTCTTCGATTTAAAACCAACAAAGGCAATTATCAATACAATATCAGGTCCTGTAGACTTGATTGAAGGAACTTGTAAAGCTAGCTTTATATTGCCAAATGGAACAAATTTTTCATAAAAGACGCTTTATTTTCACCAAAATTCAAAAGAAACTTGTTGAGTTTTAATAATATATATCTTCATGGATATATACTCAGTCTGCAACTGAAGAAAATATGAAGTATATGTATCTTACGACTTGGAAAGAAGTACATATTAGAAAAACTATCAAAGTTTTTCTCAGGATTATATTACACATATATAAATGTGATAGAGTCGCATATAGTAGTTAAAGAAGATACAGAGATATTAACTCTGTGGCATATTTAGGTCATCCTGATTCAATGATGATGCGAAGAATTATTAAGAATACACATGGACATACATTAAAGAGACAGAAGATCCTTCAAACTAGTAAAATTTCATGTGAGGCTTGTTCTCGAGGAAAAATTAATCATGAGACCATCATTAGCTAAAATAAACACTGAATCACCTATATTTTTTGAACGTATCCAAGGTGATATATGTGGGCCTATACACCCATTGTATGGACCATTTCAATATTTTATAGTATTGATAGATACCTCTAATAGATGGTTACACGTTTGTTTATTATCAACTCGCAATGTGACATTTATGAGATTTCTTGCTCAGATAATTAGATTACGAGTATAATTTTCTGATTATACAATCAAGAAAGTTAGACTTGACAATACTGGTGAGTTTACGTCTTAGACTTTTAATGATTATTGTATATCAATTAGAATAGCTGCTGAACATCTTGTTGTCCATATTCATACACAAAATGGTTTGGCTGAGTCACTGATTAAGTGCCTCCAGCTTATTGCTAGACCATTAATAATGAGAATAAAACTTCCTATTTCTATATGGGATCATGCAATTTTACATGCTGAAGCATTAATTCGCATCACACCAAGTGCATATCATGAATACTCCCCTCTACAAATAGCATTTGGTCAAAAATCAAATATTTCCCATCTAGAATTTTGGTTGTACAGTATATGCGCCAATTGCTCCACCACAACGTACAAAGATGGGTCCTCAAAGAAGACTGAGAATATATGTCAGTTATGAATCTCCTTCTATTATAAGATATCTTGAGCCTAAAACCGGTGATGTTTTTACAGCTCGGTTTGCCGATTGTCATTTCAATGAGGCAATTTTTTCAGTATTAGGGGGAGAAAAGAAACAGCTGGAGAAGGAGATTACATGGAGTAAACCATCCTTATTGCATCTTGATCCTCACACAAAACAATGTGAGACAGAAGTGCAAAAGATTATGCATTTACAAGAAATAGCCAATTAATTGCCAAATGCGTTCACTGATATGAAAAGAGTGACTAAATCATATATACCAGCTGTAAATGCTCCTGCTTGGATTGAAATCCCAAAAGGACAATCCGAGAATGAAGTCACTAATGAGTCTAAGACACGCCTGAAAGCGTGGTAGACCAATCGGTTCCAAAGATAAAAATTCTCGAAAAAAAAAGGAGCAGATAAGTATGATGACCCCAATGTACAAGAATGTGTTCCAGAAGAAACACAAAATAAGACAAATCAAGAGATGAAAAATCCTGAAGGTATAGAAAATTATGAGATCTCTATTGATTATGTTAATACAGGGGGATTATGAAATTGAAATGAGATGGAAAATATGAATGAAATATTTTTCTATTCCGTAACATGTGATATTATTAATGGAAGTGAGGATCCTGAACTAAGATCCGTCATTGAATGTCAAAATAGGCATGATTGGACAAAATGGAAAGACGCTATACAGGCTTAATTGAATTCGCTTAATAAGCGTAAAGTATTTGGACCTATTATCCTCACGCCTGAAGTCGTGAGACCAGTAGGATACAAATGGATTTTTATGCAAAAATGTAATCAGAAAAATAAGATTGTAAGGGATAAAGCTCGACCTATTGCTCAAGATTTTTCACAAAACATGGAATTGATTATGAAGAAATATATTCTCCAGTAATAAATGCAATTACGTTTAGATATTTAATCAGACTAACAGTTTTTCAAAATTTAGAAATGTGTCTTATGGATGTTGTTACGGCTTATTTATATGGGTCGCTTGGTAGCGATATTTATATGAAAATCCCCGAAGGATTTAAAATGCCTGAAGCATTAAGTTCAAAACCCAAAGAATTATATTCGATCAAATTACAAAGATCGTTATATAGGTTAAAACAATCAGGGCGCATATGGTATAATCGCTTAAATGAGTTTTTGTTAAAAGAAGGATATGTGATAATCTTATATGCCCATGTGTTTCTATAAAGAAAACAACATCCGGATTCATTATCATTACTGTATATGTTAATGATATAAATATCACTGGGACTCATAAAGAAGTCCTAAAAATAATAATGTATTTAAAGAATGAATTTGAAATGAAAGACCTTGGAAAACCAAATATCGTATTGGTTTACAGATTAAACACTTTCAAAGTGGAATACTTTTGCATCAATCAAATTATACTGAAAAGGTCTTGAAATATTTTAACATGGATAAAGCAAATTCTTTAAGCACTCCAATGGTTGTTAGATCATTAAATGTGGAAAAGGATCCATTTCGAAGGTTTTTGGTCCTGAAGTATCATACCTAAGTGTAATTGGAGATTTTATGTATCTGACTAATTATATCCGACCAGATATAACATTTACTACTAATTTATTGTAAGATTTAGCTCATCTCCTACACGGAGACATTAGAATAGTATTAAACATGTATTTCGTTATCTTCGAGGAATAACTAATTTTAGTTTGTTTTATTCCAGAGGTTCAAAATAAGAAATAACTGGTTATGCAGATGCAGGTTACTTGTCAAATTCACATAAAGTCAGGTCTCAAATAGGATATATGTTTACATGTGGAGGTACAGCGATCTCTTGACGTTCACAAAAGCAGACACTTATTGTCACTTCTTCTAATCATGCTGAAGTCATAGCACTCCATGAAGCAAGTCGAGAATGTGTATGGCTAAGGTTTGTAACTCAACACATCCAAGCAACTTGTGAATTACCAGTCAATAAAGATCCAACAGTACTGTTTGAAGACATTGTTGCATGTCGCTCAAATGAAGGAATGATTCATCAAAAGCGACTGTACCAAGCATACACTCCCGAAGTTCTTCTGATTCAGCCAAGAGCTTGAAAAGGATAAGAAAATTAATATTCAGTATATCTGATCAAGTGATAATGTGGTAGATCTCTTTACAAAGGCACTTCCCACTACAACTCTCAGAAAGCTTATTCATGATATTGGGATGCGTCATATGCGAGACTTATGAAGAAGAACTACTCACGTCAACTTGAGGGAGAGGTTACGTGGCTGCACTCTTTTTCCCTTATTATGATTTTATCCCACAGGGTTTTCCTGGTAAGGTTTTTAATGAGGCAGTATAGAACACGTATACAGAGATGGTGTACTCTTTTTTTCTTTGCTATGCTTTTATTCCACTGAGTTTTCCTAGTAAGACTTTAATGAGACATCATGTATGATTGACAGCCAAGGGAGAGTGTTATGAAACGATGGCTGCCAACTTTTACTATGCGACGATGCAACCGATAACGCAAGCATGCTAGTGACTGCATGGTACCCCAAAATTTTCCTATAAATAGGCCATTCCTGATTCATTTCAATGTACACTTTAGAAATCAATAAGAATTCCTACTTCTACTCTGTCTCTAGAATTCTCTATTTTGGTGTTATATTTCTCGGGTTTTACAACAGTTGTTGAGTTTTTTCCCCCTTGGTTGAAGAGAGAGAAGTCTTTTCTTTGTTGCTCTCGTTTGCCGACCAAACTACATAGTTCATTTGTCATTGTTTTATCTAATATTGACATGTGAAATCTCTTCTGATTTTGTGTTCACCCTCCAAATTTTTAT
The DNA here is from genome assembly GCA_038442645.1 of Agave tequilana. NCBI lineage: Eukaryota > Viridiplantae > Streptophyta > Magnoliopsida > Asparagales > Asparagaceae > Agave > Agave tequilana. The sequence continues at coordinate 24,027 of JAVJIF010009585.1, forward strand.
ATTTTCATTTTTGACCTCTCAAATATTTTAAGTTGAGACCAAAAAAAAATCCTCTGTTAGTTATTGTTTATTTTCTAATGGTGACATGATGAAAATACATTTCTACTCTCAACTTATTCAGAATGGGAGTAGGTATTCGTTCTCCCATCAACTCCGATCTCATCTCCGATGTCATTCACTCTCTCTTTCTTTCACTTTCTCTCATACTGCCTCACTCAGTCTCACTCTCTCAATGTTCTCTCTCACTCTATCGTATTCTCTCTTCTCGACTTCAGAGAACCTAAGCTGCTATCAAAATTGGAGAAATCCATCAAAATGGCATTGTAGTTGTTGTTTGCGGTTGGAGATGGCGAGATTCGTGTCGAAGGGGATGCGACCAAAAGGCAAACAAATCGAAGGTATGAACTTTGAATCTTGTTGTTATGTTAATTTTTAGTGTAAAATTGGAACAGTAGTTGTTGAAATGGTTAAATGTCAGTAAAATTATTGATGTCGTTATCTAATTATGGAAAATTCTGGATAGAATTTTGGGCAGAATTTTGGGAATTATCGCAAATGTGGGAAAATTTTTGGGCAAATTTATGTAATTGATAAATTTTGATTTTGTTACTGAAATACATGATTTTGTAACTAAATTTTGATTTCGTACTAAAATGGTTGATATTGTGACTGAAATTTATGATTTCATGATTGAAAATATTGATTTTGTATTCTGAATTAGGGCAAGTTCATGTAATTGATTTAATTTGGTAGTTTATTTTTGTGTTCTAGGGAGGAATTCCTTTTAAATTCATGTTATTCATTGTCAAATTTTTGTATTATTCATGTCGTATATGGCTGTGAGTTTTAGGTTCTCATTAATGATCTGTAATTTGGATTAAATACTGTGAGTTATGATTTTATGTATATTAAGTGATGTTATAGTATTCTTGTTCTTTCTTATTTAAGTATTCAAATGTTATGGTTTGGTTAGTGCTTCATGTTGATATTTGTTTTGTTAATGTTATTATTTTATTTATTTTAGAACTGAGGATTAGGTTATCATTGTTATTGTGAAGTATGGGGTTACTACAGATAAATTCTTAGATCATGGAGGGAAAAATACGAGTCTTGAAAGCATAAAACAATTAGAATTGAGTAACATTAGTCTACAAGATTTGCATGATGCATTAGTAGGTATATATCTCCTTGGATAGAAGGTCATGTTTTGAAAGTGGCATGCACAAAGCTTGGTTCATCACTTTAAGCATTTGAGTATACTAAAGATGATGCAAGATATTTGAAGAGACTTACTTCACACTGGGAGAAAAAAAGTTGAAATTATTTACCATCACAAGACAAGCTAGAGGGCTTAACATGGATCCTTCTCCTAATAGTATGAGTTTCAGAAGAAGAAATCATATTGGTGGTAGAAGAATTGAAGCACTTGAGCAATTAAAGTCTCTAACGACGAGGAGAATAATGATGACGATCAGTTAATGGACAATGTCAGAGATCATGATATAGGTGAAGATGATGATAATGTGTATGAAATCTCTACAGGGAATGAAGAGCAGAGGGAAATATTTGAGCATAAGCTTGAAGTAGAGGAACAAGAAGAAGTCCCAATAAGATCTACTGCATCACAATTGGATGATGATGAGCTTGAAGATGAAAATGCAAGAAAAGAAAATAGAGATTGAGAATGAAGAAGTTGTAGATGATGGTGCTGATGATTGCACTCTAAGAACAGTTACTTTTCTAGGGAAAGTCAGATAAAGAAAATGAAGAAGATGAGTCAAATAAGGACTTTGATGAAGAAAATGCCCTATTAGTGTGGGATACAAACTATGATGACCCATGTTTAGATATGGGGAGTAAGTTTAAGGATGCAGAGGGGTTTAGCTTATGTTTAAGGCAGTTTAACATCAAACACAACTTCAATTATACTTTTTAGAAGAATGATGGTAAGGCGATCACAACAAAATGCAGAGATGAGGTATGCAAGTGGTATGTGAGGGCAGCCAGTCAGGGAATTTCAAGAGAAACATAGTTGCATAAGGGTTAATAAGCTAGGAATGATGCTGCAAGTGGATAGTAAGACAAATCTTACAAGACATCAAAGACAATCCAAACATGACTCCTAAAGAAATCGCTAACATTATTGACAGAAAATACAGTGTATCAATTAGGTATAAGAAAGCATGGAGATTAAGAGAAATTGTTAGAGAGAATCTTTGAAAATATAGAGAATTATAATCTTGTGTACCCTTTGAGAGGTGAACTGAAGAGAAGAAACCTAGGAAGCCATATAGAGATTGAGACTGAGACAGATAAGTCCTGTCAAAAGATGTTGTCTCATTCAAGGCTTATGTGCAAGGCTTCAAACTTAGTTGTAGGCCATTCATTGGCCTAGATGGTTGTGTTGGCCCAAAGGCCCATCACTCTAGTTTTGATGATGATCAACTCATGTAGTTATGTTTACTAATGATCTTGTGTTTAATTAGTGACAGATTTGTTATCAAGATCTTAGTAGGTGTGGAGCTTCAACAAAGGATTTTAAGACAAGTTTTGGAGCTAGCACCTGTTGATTCACGAGCCTATGCATCAAGACCACATCAAGTACTCAAGAGGAGTCGAGCTCGTTGGATTGCATTTGGACCAAGTTAAGATGATGAGAAGACTTCAAGGGAAGACTTCAAGATCAAGACTTGTGTCTAGGTATAAGATTTTTGTTTTTAGATAAAATGTAAAGGATAGAGTAGTTGGTGGATTGCTCAAGTACATTTACACACACACACACACACTCTTGATTCAGTTTTTCATAAAAGATTTCATTTTAGAAAAGTTGTTTTAAACATGATTTTGGATAAAGACTATAAAAATCAAGTTTAGAGCTTAATGTCAAAAACATAGATATTTCATCTTATTTGTATAGTGGATCATATCCATACACACTATGCTTTAATAAATTCAAAATATCTTGTTTTTGTATCATGAAGAAGTTTGGAAAACAAGTTTTAGAAAAATACAAGTTTTCTTTTGAGCCAATATTTTCAACTTACAAAAATAGTCCAAATCTTTTATAACATGCCTTGATTTTGTGCAAGCATGTTTGTTTATCAAAGTATAATGGTAAAACTATTTTTGTAGATTTTTTAAGTATTTATGGGATTTTATTTCAATCAAAAAGACCAAGTTTTAATCCCAGTTTTTCAGTTTCAGGCTTCAGCAAGTCGACCTACCAAGTCGACTAGGGCTGAAGTCGGCCGACCGGTTCGGTCGACCGACGTGCACGACGTGCACGCCTTGACCTGGCAAATGGCCGGTCTGCCGACCCAGTCGACTGGAACTGAGAGCAGTGCTCTCTGTTCTTTTGGGTCGACCGGGCGGTCGACCGGAGGCTCCAACGGTCGGATTCTTGACCGTTGGCGGTCGACCGGGCGTCGACTGACAGGTCTGACAGACCCCAACGGCTAATTTTTGACAGCATATAAATTTGGGGGTTTAGTCATTGTTTTCACAAAGATTTTGGAGAAGTTTTAGAGCCAATTTTTCCTACTCTTTTCAGAGGTTTTTCTCCACAAAATTTAGAGCCAATACTTCCAATTAAAAGGAGAGTTTTATCAAGAGTGTAAAAGTGATTTTTTGAGTTTTCCTCCACCATCTCTTTCCTTGTTTTCTCACACAAACACTTGAGCATCCATTGATTATTCATTCTATAGGAGTGTTGTAGTGAGAGTTTTTACTGGTGATCAAAGTGTTTAGATCACGAAGAGTTCATCTTTGTTCTTTGAGGAGGCGGACGTTGTGCTCGCATTGTTTCGGGTCCTAGTATGGACTCGGTGGTTTCGAGTTCGGGTGCGAGCTCATTGTTTGAGGTGCGGCCTCGGCGAGCCGGTGGGCTTGCGGTATGTACGGACTAGAGAGTCCGAGAGTTGTAGGTGTTGCGGCACCGGGTGATCCATTGGGATCGATTATAGTGGAAATCCTTCGTGTGTCGAAGGCGGGGATGTAGAGCAAGGGTGCTCGAACCTCGAAACAAATCCCTTGTGTTTGCGATTGCTCACTCTCTCTCTCTCTCTTTGTCTTTATATCTTGCATACTTTTATTGTCTATCTTTATATGCTTAATATATTCATTTGTGCTCATTGATATACATACGTGGGATTGTTTGCTAGCACTTGTATTCAACCAAGAGAGCCAACGCGGCACCTCAATCCATTCAAGGGGAATCTAGAGGAGTTTGTCCAGAGCCCTTCACGGGGAATTCGGCAACACTCTTGTGTTATACGTGGTGTTTAGTTTAAATAGTTTGTTTAGGTCATAATTGTTTTTAGCTTCCGCATTATTTGGCATTAAGTGACCATTAGATTAGCCATCACCTATTCACCCCCCTCTAGGTGAACTTACAATTGGTATCAGAGCACTTACAATTGGTATCAGAACTTGGTACTCTGATTTGGGTCTTACAACCTAGAGTTAAAGATCCTCATTTTTAGGCTAATCACAATATTTGTACACACACCATGGACTTCATGTTACCACCCACCTTTGACATTCTTAACATCCAAGTTTGGAAGGTTAAGATGTCTTTGTACCTCAAGGCCTTAGGCATTCATGTTTATCATGCCACTACTAATAATGCATATTATTTAGATGGTAAGATTTTGAGGCTAATACAAAAGCCTTTCATGCTTTAAAGTCAACCCTAAATGATGATTATTTATCTAGGGTTTCTAACTTTGATTCGGCTTTTGTAGTTTGGAACACCCTCCTCTCTCTTGGCGAAAATGATCAATACTATGCGGGGAACGACTCGGATGTTGGAAGCGACCCTTCCAATGTGTGCTACATGGTCCAAGGGGATAACCCCCTTGAGGAAACTACCGAATCCGAGGATGAGGACATGTCATATTATGATTTTACCACTTTTTGTCAACTCCTACTTGAGAAATATGACATGATTAAGAAAAATAATAAAAATTTGAAAAAGAAATTTGATTGCATGCATATAGAACAAGATTCATTTAAATCTAAGATTGCATGCTTAGAAAAGGAAAATAAAGATTTGAAAGATGAGAATGTTTCCCTATGTTTAAATTGAATGATCTTTGTGAAGGAAACACAAGTTTGAAAAATGAAATTGTTTTGTAGAAAAACAAAAGGAAGTTGTTTTTCAAGAAAATAAATCTTTAAAAAGAAAAATTGTTGAAAAAGAAAAGGATTTTGTTTCTAAAACGAACAAGAAAAATGATTCTATATCTCACCATGCTTTACATGCCACCACTAGTGACATTAATGTTTTGAAAAATAAAATGGATTGTTTGAGTTCAACTTTGAACTCTTGTGCATTTAACCATACTAGGTTGGAGTCAATGTTTTCAAAGAAACAAACTCCACACATTCATGCACATCATCCTCATGCATATGCTTATGTTGCACGTCATGATCATACACATACACATAAGTATCCTAAGGTGTACAAATGTACACATTGTGGCCGCAAAGGCCATTTAGCAAAATTTGTTTTGATAAGTTGCATGTTTTAAATCTTGCTAATCATAAAAATTTTGGGTGCCTTACAAAGCTAACCCCCAAGGACCCAAGAAAATATGGGTACCAATACCCCCACCCCATGTTTTTGATGTAGGTGAGGGATCTCTCAAGACGTGAGAGACTTGGTGCCTTGATGGTGGATGCAAATGGATATGATGGACACACTTATTGATGCATCGCTATCAAGGAGGTTTTGGTGGAAAAGACCACCATACTTGGAGCTTTGAGTTGGTGACAATATCTAAACTCCTACCTTTTTATGTACATGCTTTTTACTTATATCATATTCATAGCATGTTCATGTTTTGTGTTCTTATGTGCTTCATGTGGTAAAAACATGCTTAGATGTAGTTTTTATCAAAACTTGTATTATACATGTACAAATAGTGAGCTACATTTGTTTTATATATGTTTGCACTTCATGCTCATTTGTACCCACTATATGCACATGTATAGCCTAGTTTTGATGATTTCCTCATTTATACATGCTTTGCCAAATTTTATGATTTTACTTCATGTATATGTATTTTTAATTCAAATCTAATAAATATACATGTATACCCGTGAGTCTCTTGCCTTCATGCAAATACTTTTGATAGACTCTTTTATGTTTGGGATATGTATGTGTATTGTTAGTTTTGGATAAATCATACATATACCTAGAAGTGTGTTTTGTTTTAATAAAAAATAAAATTTCATGTCTTAATAAAAAAAAATGATATTCATGTTTGATTGAGCTTCATAGACTATTTTCATGAAATGCTTATTACATGATACTTGTACACTCACATTTTATTCATTTTGTCATGACTTTGTTTCATGTACATCTTTTTATGAGCTTTATAGATCTTGAGTGTCATATTTGTGTATTTGGTATGATTCATGAAAAACATATGATTTATTGTATTTTGAAGGATCTTTAACTAGTTTTTCAAAAATCAATTTATACTAGTTATTTATTCTTCAAATTAGTAGTTTATGAGATATACACATGATCCTATTATTGCTTCAATTGGTATCATTAAATCGTTTTAATTGGTATCAATTTGACTCTATTTTGTATATACTCATATTTTGTTTTATTATATATGTATGTATCAATTTCAATTGGTATACTCATTTTTCATACATATATATGATTTGTTTTGTGCTTGAGCTAAAATTGATTTACATTTTTAAAGCACAAAGTTAGTTTATGCTAAGCTTAATTCAAATCTTATTTTTCAAGCTTATGCATTTGTTTTTAAATTGGTATCAATATGGTTGATCATTACTTTACTATTGATCACTATTTTACAATTGATCATTTTCAAAATTGATATCAAAATTCAAAATTTGTTTTATTGAGAGAATTCAAAATTTTGTTTGAAAAGAAAAATTCAAATTTTTGATTTATATTGCCTATATGCAAGGAGAGCTTAACATCTCTTCTACATATAAATTCATGTTGAGTATATTGTATATTGAGGAGCTTGACAACTCTTCTTTATGTGGACACGTGTGTAGGGGGAGCTTCACATCTCCTCTTATGCATTACATAATATGTATTATGTGAATTGGGGCTTGTCATCCCTTCTTCATGTAATGCATATGTGTAGGGAAGCTAACTTAACGTCTTCCTCTTCATGAATATATATCGCATATAACCCTCATTGATCGATTTGTTTTACCCCTTCTTTGGTTCTTTGTTTCGGACAAAAAGGGGAGAAAAATTTGTTTTGTTTTTACTTTAACCCCTTTGTTGATGATTGACAAAAAGGGGGAGAAGTATTTGAGATATATGCATGCTTTTGGTAAAAGAATTTATGTTTATGCATATATGTTTTGTTTTGCAAATAGGAGAAAAAGATTTTGTGATTTTGTTTTATGCTTGATTAGCATGTTTACTCCTACATTTGCATACATGTTTATGAGTATACATTGCATATTTATTGTTTATTTGTTATGCATGAGTTAAGGGGGAGCTTCTTTGAAGCTTTACTTTAATCCATGCATATATAACTTCATGAGTTTTGTCATCATCAAAAAGGGGGAGATTGTTGGCCCAAAGGCCCATCACTCTAGTTTTGATGATGATCAACTCATGTAGTTATGTTTACTAATGATCTTGTGTTTAATTAGTGACAGATTTGTTATCAAGATCTTAGTAGGTGTGGAGCTTCAACAAAGGATTTTAAGACAAGTTTTGGAGCTAGCACCTGTTGATTCACGAGCCTATGCATCAAGACCACATCAAGTACTCAAGAAGAGTCGAGCTCGTTGGATTGCATTTGGACCAAGTCAAGATGATGAGAAGACTTCAAGGGAAGACTTCAAGATCAAGACTTGTGTCTAGGTATAAGATTTTTGTTTTTAAATAAAATGTAAAGGATAGAGTAGTTGGTGGATTGCTCAAGTACATTTACACACACACACACTCTTGATTCAGTTTTTCATAAAAGATTTCATTTTAGAAAAGTTGTTTTAAACATGGTTTTGGATAAAGACTATAAAAATCAAGTTTAGAGCTTAATGTCAAAAACATAGATATTTCATCTTATTTGTGTAGTGGATCATATCCATACACACTATGCTTTAATAAATTCAAAATATCTTGTTTTTGTATCATGAAGAAGTTTGGAAAACAAGTTTTAGAAAAATACAAGTTTTCTTTTGAGCCAATATTTCCAACTTACAAAAATAGTCCAAATCTTTTATAACATGCCTTGATTTTGTGCAAGCATGTTTGTTTATCAAAGTATAATGGTAAAACTATTTTTGTAAATTTCTAAGTATTTATGGGATTTTATTTCAATCAAAAGACCAAGTTTTAATCCCAGTTTTTCAGTTTCAGGCTTCAGCAAGTCGACTAGTCGACCTACCAAGTCGACTAGGGCTGAAGTCGGCCGACCGGCTCGGTCGACCACGACGTGCACGACGTGCACGCCTTGACCTGGCAGATGGCCGGTCTGCCGACCCAGTCGACCGGAACTGAGAGCAGTGCTCTCTGTTCTTTTGGGTCGACCGGGCGGTCGACCGGAGGCTCCAACGGTCGGATTCTTGACCGTTGGCGATCGACCAGGCGGTCGACCGACAGGTCTGACAGACCCCAACGGCTAGTTTTTGACAGCCTATAAATTTGGGGTTTGGTCATTGTTTTCACAAAGATTTTGGAGAAGTTTTAGAGCCAGTTTTTCCTACTCTTTTCGAGGTTTTTCTCCACAAAATTTAGAGACAATACTTCCAATTAAAAGGAGAGTTTTATCAAGAGTGTAAAAGTGATTCTTTGAGTTTTCCTCCACCATCTCTTTCCTTATTTTCTCACACAAACACTTGAGCATCCATTGATTATTCATTCTATAGGAGTGTTGTAGTGAGAGTTTTTATTGGTGATCAAAGTGTTTAGATCACCAAGAGTTCATCTTTGTTCTTTGAGGAGGCGGACGGTTGTGCTCGCATTATTTCGGGTCCGAGTGTGGACTCGGTGGTTTCGAGTTCGGGTGCGAGCTCATTGTTTGAGGTGCGGCCTCGGCGAGCCGATGGGCTTGCGGTGTGTACGGACTAGAGAGTCCGAGAGTTGTAGGTGTTGCGGCACCGGTGATCCATCGGGATCGATTATAGTGAAAATCCTTCGTGTGTCGAAGGCGAGGATGTAGAGCAAGGGTGCTCGAACCTCGAAACAAATCCCTTGTATTTGCGATTGCTCACTCTCTCTCTCTCTTTGTCTTTATATCTTGCATACTTTTATTGTCTATCTTTATATGCTTGATATATTCATTTGTGCTCATTGATATACATGCGTGGGATTGTTTGCTAGCACTTGTATTCAACCAAGAGAGCCAACGCGGCCCCTCAACCCATTCAAGGGAATCTAGAGGAGTTTGTCCAGAGCCCTTCACGGGGAATTCGGCAACACTCTTGTGTTATACGTGGTGTTTAGTTTAAATAGTTTGTTTAGGTCATAATTATTTTTAGCTTCCGCATTATTTGGCATTAAGTGACCATTAGATTAGTCATCACCTATTCACCCCCTCTTGGTGAACTTACAATTGGTATCAGAGTACTTACAGGTTGCTATCTAAGAACTGAGTATATGGTTTCTTTGCTTATTGTATAATGTTGGATGGGACTAATACATTGTTCCCAATAGAATTTGTTGTAGTTTAAACTGATAACTTACTTAGTTGGCGTTGGTTCATTACCAACTTGAAGGATAACTTTGCTAGGGAGCTTGATCAAGAGAAAGAACTTAAGGATGCAATTGAGCACCTTCTGCTATATGCAGAAAATAGAGCTTGTATAAGACATCCCTAGAAGAACTTCAAGAAGAATTTCTCAAGAGACCTCTTTGAGAGAGTGGTATGGACTGAGTTAGGTCATTCACAGTGGATGGCTATAACAGAGCAATGTCTAGTTTAACCAGAGTCCCCAGAAGCTGCAAAATATCAGTGGGCTAGGTCTATGTTTACTCTTAACTCTAAGAACCACTATATAACAAACAATATGTTTGAAATATGAATGCTTAGGTGATGGAGGCAAGATCTCTTCTTTGTGCTGATGTTATTGAGAATATAAGTACTAAACATAATGGAAAAAAAGATCCTCAGAAGAAGACAATCTACAAGATGGAAAGTTGTGCTTGTTCCTTTGGCAGACAAGTACATCAAAAATATTTCTAATAATCTGAAAGGATGGCATGTGAGAAGGCTAGATAATGTCACTACAAAGGTACAATTAATGGAGAAGAGGGAGATTTCTGAATATGGTAGAAAAAACATACAGTTGCATGAGATATCAACTAGCTAGATTGCCATATATACATGTTGCAGAGGTGGTTGGGACTATGAGGAGGTCATATTGGAGTAGATATATAGCTGAGTGCTACTATATTTCAAGATATATCACTTAAGTTCTGATTTAGTCATATTTCTATATTAACTTGTTTGTGTTTACTATATAATTTTCTATTTTAGATATAGAGATGCATACTAGTTTGGAATTGTTGCACTGCCAGCAAAAACACAATGGGAGAAGGCAAAATTTGGGTACAAAGTTGGTCTTCCACACACAAAAAGGTCAAAAGGGAGACCAAAGAAGAAGAGAATCAGGGGTAGAGATGTAGAACAATCAAGAAAGAAGGTGGCTAAGATGCAACCCAGGAGTACTAGATTTCAGGGATAGGGACATCACAAGAATAGTTGTAAGAAGCCTAGCAATCTCCCTACTGAAAACCTCTCTACTGCAAATGAAGCAAGTATAGAAGAATCTGGGAATTTGGATAAATCTGCTAACATTGGCAGCATGTTTTCATCATCAAGTGAAGTGCCTCAAAGGTAATTGTTTACTCTGCTAACATTGCAATAGATTACTTACTCATAACAAGAATTTTTTCTGAGCTAAATCATATTGTAGTAGAGTGTTGTGGAGATTTTCGCTGCGTGCGATCTAACGATCGATCAACACCAAAAGCGAGAGCAGGAAAGTGGGGAACGTGTTAGTGAAAATAATGCAAAAGATAAAAAAAGAGTGATAAACAAATTTTTATATGGAAATCCAAATTCGGAAAAAACACGGGGAGGAGGAGAAGAATCCACTATAATTCGCAGGTTATAGGAAGTGCAGGTATTGAATGCCAGAGTCTCAGTGTTAGGCTTAGTTGGAAGCAAAAAGACCAAGAAAAAAGTTTCCTTTTCATTGGAGGGTGTCTATTTATACTTGATCAGATCTGCGTACAAGGGGGCGGATGGTACGAGCATGATCCTCATAAGCTCATGCTCTGCACGTGTAGAGTTATTATAATAGTCGTGATTGTAGGTGCTAGACTGTTGGGATTGCATGCAGAGAAATCCACCTCTGCCCATAACTACTCAGACTGGAGGGCATTTCACGTTATGAACACGGAGGGAGATTAGACTGCGTAACTGAAGGTGGAGATCAGGGATGATCTGTTGCCAAGATTATCTTGTGTGGAGATAAAGTCTCCAGAAAAGGGAGAGCTCCAGGATGATTGAGAGTATCAGAGCTGGCGAGATGGACGCATCCTCGAGGAGAAGAGCAGCTTTTGGAATGGCTCTAAAGTGACGGAGGCTCCTGTTTGCTGGGACACGTGTCATTCTTATGAAGGTCAAATGTTGACCATTACAAATGCCCACTCACTCTTCTGCTTGTCGGAGCCTGCGGAAGAGAAGCTGGGAGAGCAGAGTTGGTAAGAAGTTTTTTTTAGCGCTTCAAGTTCGTCTTGATATTCGTGGGCAGGGGTGGATTTGGATCATTAATATGGATTCTTCTGAATTTATTTGGAGATTGCATTACTAGCTGACAGCTTGAGCACTGATCGATTCAGTTCCTAGAAATTTGAAACGGCATCCCTTCGGATCGCCATGATGACAGAGATCATAGGGAGCAGCGGTTAATATCACGCATTTTTAGTTGAGCGAAATCTCGAGATGTGAACTAATTTTTAGGGAATGAGAGTTTCAAACTAGAGATGATTTAGCTCCTCTTCTATCTATAAATAGGCTGGATCTTTTCGGCTGAAAGTGACCTCCCCTCTGAGAAATCTGTCTTTGAATTCCCCCTCGGTTGTCTTGCCGAGTCACCGTGTATCTTTTTCTCTTTTTCATCAGATGCAGAGAGAAAAAATGGAGAGGATGGTGATCAAGTCTCAATTGTTTGGGAGTTTAGTTGGCACAATATGTTAGTCATTGTGATGAGCCTATCACAGTATATCAGCCGTTGTGATAGGGCTCCGCCGCTGGGGGCTGTTGCTTGGTGGCACTCTTCGATTAGAGTCGATGACCTGGTTTTAAGTCGCCCATTTTTTAGGATGCGAGGATCTCCTAAAGAATTTGACCCTCCCTCCATATAAGGTGTACAAGAAAGGAAGAGAGGAAGCTCTTCGGTCGGGTGTGCTGGCGAATTGCTTCTCACTCCGGAGCCTGATCCTTTTCCTCAGAACAACAAAGTGGAGAAATGTTGCTTTCTCCTTTTGGGGTGTTTTGCTAGAGTCTATCTGGTCAGATGTTACTACATTTATCTTGAAGAGCATCTTAGGGACTGTCGCAGTGAGCAGTGCTGCTTTAGCTGCCTTGAAGTGAGTTGTTGTCGGGACATATAGTTGCCTGCTCAAGAGCCAAGGAGATTGGTTGCTTTTTGGGAGATCTTATGCGATGAATAAATCTTTGTTTTTCTTATATCGAGGATGTGGCCATGGTGGTGAAATGAGTTTCCGGATCTCTTATATCTCTTTTTCAAAAGTGTAAACATAGGGATACAAATGATTTCATGTATTCCATTTGTCAATTACAGCGACATAATAAAACTTAATGAAATATAATTGCAAGTATTTCCTAATAAAAATGATTGAGTAATGTTTAGGTCTCATCTCATTTGTATTGTGGAATGATCATACCCCTTCAGAGGTCTGATTTTTAGATGGCAAGAATGTGATGTATTTGCATTATCATTTTTGGATGGTGTCTCCATATCTGAGCGTGCAGAGATTGATCTCCTAGTGAAATGAAGACTTCAGTCACTGAGATGGACTGGTTTGCTTAGTTGGCTACCTAATTAGGAGGATGAATCTTTCGAATGGTAGTTGCCCGATTGAAGATGAGCCTGGTAGTTTTCCTATGGGGATAAACCTTCTAAACGATAGTTGCCTACCAGGAATGAGTTGTAAGGGTGGTAGTCGCTTGATTAGGGATGAGCCTTAAGCAGGGCAGTTGCCCAATCAAGGATGAGCCTGAGAGATCGCTTGGAGGTAGATACTTGTGTAATTGTTCGCGAGTAGGGACTTCCCTCCTCGGTGCACATAGATAGAGGTTTTTGGGTGAAGGAATCCTTCAGCCACAGAGCTGAGACTGGCAATGGACAATAAACCAAAGTGATTTCAAAGATAATTACTTGTGTTATTGTTCTCGAGTAGGGGGCTTCCCTCCTCAGAACACACGGATAAAAGTCTCCGGGAAGATGCGCTCATGAGTTGGCCACATGGAGGCTGGTAAGCGGATTGGTAAATCCTATGAAAGAGTAGAAAGCCAGGAGTTGGACATTGAAGTTGTTGGATCTTGAGTGAGGGAATCTCTCCTTGGATGTACACTCATGACTCTGAAGAAAAAAGCTTGTAGACTACCAGGAGCCGATAAGCAGGTTTCGCGGATCCTCAGAAGGATGTAGGAAAGCCATTAAGAATTAGAATGTATTTTTATTAAATAATTTTAATAGAATACATAAAAAGTGAATGAGATACATGTAGTTTATCTATTAGATGAACCTTCCTGCTCTTATTTATCGAGTTGGTGGTAGTCAACTTCTCAGTACTGAGTGACCATGTATTATGGTGGATTCAGAGATGGGGTTTCTTACTGTCGTTCTATCTCGGAGGAAGCTCCGGTGTAAAGACGTATTCTTGAAGATATCATTGATGGACAAAATCTTCAAGATACTTACGCAGGGATTGGCATTGAAAAGTCCAGTGTCCCTTATAATCATAGAAAGAGCAGTAGTTTTTCATTCAAGACGGGAAAGATCATGTTGCTTTGGTTCCAACCGCTTCACCCAAGGTTGACCCTTGATGGCTTCAAGACATCCTAAATTGAGAGTTTCAGCGAGGTAACGCTGTCATCCACCTGATAAATTCGGAGTGGATTCTGCTGGTGGCCTGGGAATGGTTGCTTCCTAAAAGTACCACGCCCGCAACTCTAGTTGTCGATGGAGGGGTCTCCGTATTGCGACTTTAGTTTTGTTCTGTCTATGGTTAAAAGATTGATTGATGAAGCTTTTCATCGCTTCCTCCAACTGGATGTACAGTTAGGCTCGGTACAGGGCCTCGCTCCACCACGTGACGTTGTACTTTACCATATGCTTTTACAATGAGTTTGTGACTTGTGGCCTGCTGATAAACGCGAGAGCGGAGGCATCCTCGCTGCACTTGTGTACTTTGGCTAATTGATATTGAAAGTAGCCAAAGTATGCCTTGAGGCTGTCGGAGGGCCTCATCTTAATGGAGAGAAGATGATGATTGTTCTTCTTGAACTCCTAACAAGAGGAGTACTGGGAGAGGAACAACCTTGTGAGATCCTAGAATCTACAGATTGATCTTGGCGGAAGAGAGTAGAACCAATTAGAAGCTACTCCCTTTAAGTTTGAGGGGAAGATTTGGTACAAGATGGAGTCATTTCTGGCATTGATCACCATTTTGTCCTGATATCAGCGGAGGTGCTAGACTAGGTCACTCTGATCTGAGTAGCAATCAAAAGTCAAAATCGTGAACTTTTTGGGAAACTCATATTTTAATATGCTCTCATAGAAGGGGGAGTTAGATACATCGATGGTGATGACTCTGAGTCTGTCATGATGCGGCATTCTTATTCTTCGACTCGCTTCAGTACAATCTTGTTGAGATCTTTGACATGGATGAACTTTTCATTCTTTCTTTGAGTATAATCTTGTTGATCCCTCGTGCGGGGATGTGACGAACTCGATCCGCTGTCAGATTGTTCCGATGGAGTTGGGGTCTCTGCTTTGAGAATGCTCTTCGCTTTAGGCCTCTGTAGTAGTGAGTCTTTTTGGTAATGGAGGCAATCCTTAGTGTTTCGGAGGATCATAATCTAGGTGAGGAGTTAATCATTTAGACGCTTTATCTCCTCCCATTCACGGGTCGCATTTTCTCGATCATGCGCTGCTTGTTTTCGCTCGCGGTCGAACATGGCTTGTTGCTTCACCTTATTCTCCCTCATGTCAGTGAACATTTAGAGGAGTTAGACTTCGTGCATTGATGGCGGGTGTTGTCTCCGATCACCCCTATGAAGGTGCAGAGACAGTCTCTTCCACGATAGAGTTGAGGTTTAAGGCTTCTTGGGGGGATGATACCTCCAGCGATGACAATGGATTTGTCTTTGGAGATGGTCCCTTTGCCGGTGATCGGCTACTTTTTCAGGGCCATGACTCATTGGATAGCTTTTTCGAGAATGAGTTTGGTAGGTGAGAAATCTGAGTATTGGGACTCAGATCTCAATGAAAGCACCAATTTATGGTGAAAATTTTTCACCGCGTGCGATCAGATGGTCGATCCACACCAAAAGCGAGAGTAGAAAAGTAGTAAGTGTGTTAGTAAAAATAATGCAAAAAAAAAAAAAGAGAAACACATAAGATTTTAATGTGAAAACCCAAATCGAGAAAAAATAATCACAGGGATGAGGAGAAAAATCTACTATAATTCGCAGGTTACAGAAATTACAGGAATCAGAGTCTCAGTGATGGGCTTAGCTGGAAGCAAAAAGATCAAGAAAAAAGTTCCCTTTTGTTGGAGGAAGATGTCTATTTATAATTGATCAGATCTTTGTGCTACTAGGATGGAGCGTCCTCGAGGAGAAGAGTGATTTCTAGAATGGCTCCAAAATGACGGATGCGCCTAGTTGTCGGGACACGTGTCATTATCATGTGGGTCAAATTTTGACCACTACATATAAAAGAGAAAAAAGAGAAGTAAGGGTGGAAGGGAGGCAGAGAAACATGATTGGCATCATTTTTTAACAGTTTTATACTCTTATTTATTTGTTTTTTATTCATAAATAATGCTACTCGGACAATTTTATTGTTTTTATACAGAAATTAGGTTTTGAAAAAGAATAAAGAAAAGAAGCCCGAAAAAGGACTTTTACAAGTCCAACCAACTACAAAAACTCAGATTTAGATCTACATGAGAGCAAATTAAACAGTTAAAAGCAGATCAAATCAAATCAAGTCAAAATTATGGATAACCAAGTGATTAAAGCAAATCAAGTCAAAAATTGTGCAAGATTTTTACTATATTTATTTTGATCTTTTGTACCGCTTCAGCTACAAAAGGAGAGAAAACTGTAAGGTTAAACACACAATATTTTATAGAAAAATTGTAGAAAGTGTTAAAGTCTTTTGCTTTTCTTTCAGATTTAAGTATTATTCTTCAAGTTTAAGTTTGTATATTTCTTCAGTTAATAAAAGTCTTTATTTTTAGTTAATCCACTTATGTTCTTCTTTCATGAATTCATTCTGTTATTGTATCTATGTTATTCTTGATCTAATTATGAGTAGTTAAATTTTAGAAAGTATTTAGGTTAAATGAAACTAGATTAATAATTTATTAACTCATCTAAATCTCTTTATTTTTTTGTGTTACAATGAAAATAAACGCACAATTATGTTAGGCTTAAAACAAGATAATTTTTAGATAACCAAGACTTTGATAGATTATATATTAATTTATGTTTAAGACTGAAAATCTAGAGTTATTATGTTTAGATCTAATTAAATTAAATTTATATTTCTTATAATTATTAATTTAATCAAAATTAATAGGCGATTATATAATCATGTATAACCTAGCTTTAAGAAATTAAATTGATAATTATAATGGTAATTCTTAGAAAGATCTAATTAGTTTTCATATAATTATTCTAGTGGATTCAAACCTAAATGCTTGTTCTTTCTCAAATTGTTAAAAAAAATTTAAAAACAACAAACATTATTCTCTTTATTTCTCATTTCGCCTAAATAAGATTATTGAACTAGATATAATCATTATCTCTGAGGATTCAACTCAGCAAAGTACTATAATTAGACAATGTACGCTTGTGATAACACATTAAAATTCACATCAGAACACCTATTGAAAATGTAATAGTTGGAGCAACAAGAAGGAAAGGAAGAAGATGAACAAGAGGAGGAAGAGGAAAAGTAGCCTGGGACATGTCACAGAAACAACCCAATTGCAGTACACTTCAATTTTCAATGGATCATAACACATTTCAGGAGCTAATAAGGGAGCAAGCACAGGTAACAACAACCAAGAAGCTTTCTCTGACGTAAGATTAGAGTCATTCCTTGAGTAAAGAGGACAAGGGAGGGGAGTGCCCATTAGAGGAAGAACTGTTGTTGTTACTCCATCTACTAGGTGCTCCAACTATTAAGGTAACATGGAGGCCTTGAATGTCATTATGTCTGTCTTAAAAACTTATTAGTTTTAATTTGTAATCTCTTGTATTTATAAGTTGTGGTTGTTTGAACTTGTAAACTTGAAGATGGTATGTTTAAACTCTATTTGTATGTGTTATTGTGAACTTGGGATATGTATTGTGAATTTATAAGTGTCTTTTTAAACTATGATTATGATAATAATATGTCTCTTGTCTTAATTTATGGTTATGTATTACGTAAGTGACACAATTAATGTATTCATGTATTCAAATGTCTTAATTTCTCTCTTAATGTTTGAATGATACATGTAAATTATGTAAGAGGCAGAAGTGCTCCTAGAGTTTTGTTAAATTGTGATGTGTGAGCCTCAAATTCTATGGTGCATCAATCATGTTATATTTCTCTCTTGTTTCTGCTGTTTCTCTGTTCTTTTTTTCTTAATTTTCTCTTATTTCTGCTATCTCTTTCGATTTTCTCTTGTTTTGCAAGAGTTTCTTCTTCTTCTTTTTCCCTCTTTTTAGTCTCAATTATGTTGTTGTCGTTGTTGCCAATTTTGTTGCTGCCACCTATCTATCTCGTTTCACTCATCTCTTGAAGTTGCTAATTCTATTGCTACAAATCCAATCAAAGATTTTATTTCACATTGCATCATTACAAGCAATCATTATAAGTTGTGATTTGTCACAGTTACATTCATACATCACTAAAACACTTTATCAATGATCTTGTTCAAGAATACATACATTACTAAAGTAAAAATGCAAGTTTATATAATAGAGATGTAGTTGTTATTCTGCTTCTCAATTTGTTCTTTCTTCAACTCTAATTTCAACTCAGTCTGTCTAACTTCATTTAAGTTCTTTATCTTATTGAGCAACTCCTTTGACTTACAGTACGTTTTTCTCAATTCACTGTATTGGCTTCCATCTCCTCCTTTATTTTCTCTTCATTAAGAACTCACTTAAAATAGTTGCATCCACGCTCTGTTTTATTTTTGAATCTTGAGAATGAATAAAAAATCCTTCTTTTGTTCTCACCTCTCAAGCATGAAATCAATTCAGCTTCAATACCACACAAGCATTTTGGTGCTCCAACATAGGAGCTGCGATAGACATGAGAAAGAGAGAATGTGAGTTGAAGAATTGGGCAGAAAATTGAAGATTTGGGTACAAAGTGAAATGTGCTTATTAAGAGGGAAAGAATTTATATTGAGAATGTGGAGGAGAGATATCAGTTTGGGGGAGAGAATAGATCCATTGGGTGGGAAAGGGGAAATAGTCGTTGGAATTAGGAAGAAAGCGAGTTAAATGAAAGAGAAATGGATTCGTTGATAGGAAAAAAAAGAGGAAAGAGGTGAAGGGTATAATAGTAAGTTTAGATATTATTTTAGAATATCTAAATATAAAAAAAGAATATTCCTAGAATCTTTTAGTTTATAAATAAAAAAAAAAACTAACGGAGGGGTTGTCTCAACTTTTACGAGATTTGGGAGATCGAAATGGAAATATAAAGATTTGAGGGTGAATACATAAATAGCAAAAGTTTCATATTGTTGGCCTAAAGGCCTTCCACTCTAGTTTTGATGATGATTAACTCATGTAGTTATGTTTACTAATTATCTTGTGATTTTAGTTACAGATCATTAATCAAGATATTAGTTGGTGATTGCTTCAAAAAGAGGAGTTTTGGAAGCCTTCACTTGGTTATTCCCGAGCCCGAGCGTCAAGATCATACATAGCCATGCTCGTTGGATCACGGTGTTTGGACCGAGTCGACTTGAAGATGAAGATCGTCAAGAAGACTTAGGTATCCTAGTGTTTAGTGTGTTTTAGATCCATGTGTAAAAGATAAGAATAGTTGATATGCTCAAGTGCACAACACATACACGTTTTATGGTTTTTCGGTTTTTAGTTTAACCAATATTTGTTTTCATGAATAGTTGATCAAAACAAGTTTACATGGTTTATATGAATAATATATGTATTCTAGTTTTACATGCATGCTTAAACTTTTTATACAAACTTATTTTGACTATCCTATTTATGTATTGAAAAATCAAAGTTTGATAAAAATACAAGTTTTGGTTTTTGGTAAAAATGTTAAAACACAAAAATAGTTTCATATGCTTGATATTTGAGCTAAACTTTTTATCACATGTTTATGTATCAATGCAAAATGATAAAACTATTTTTGGGTATTTTTATAAGACTTAAAAGAATTTTTAAAAATATTTTTAACATATGTTTCTGTCCCAGATTTGTGGCTGACAGGCCAGGTCGGCCGACCGCACGGGTCGACCGCACCAAAGGCCGGTCGACCCTTGCGGTCGACCGACGTGCACAAGTTTGTGCACGTTTGGCAGACACAGGGACGGTCGGCCGGGCGGCCGACCGGACCAGAGAGCTCTGCTCTCTGTATCTGGGCAGTCGGCCGGGCGGCTGACCGGATTGCCCAACGGTCAGAAATATGACCGTTGGCGGTCGGCCGGACCGGCCGACCGCTAGCCTGTCAGGCTGCCAGATCAGCCTAACGGCTAGTTTTCTGTTTTGGCCTATATAAACCCCATTCCTTTGAGATTTTGGCTAAGATTTTTAGAGCTGATTTTCACCCATTCTCTGGTTTTAAAATAAGTTTTTAAAAGAGTTTAAAGAGCAAAAAGATTCATTCTATTTGTTTTTAAGTGTTTTGTTATTTTCAAAGAAAATAGGTTTTTGGGAATTAGTTTATTGTTCTTCATTTCTATATCAATTTGGTATTTTTCCCAAGAGATTTTCTTGATCAAAATACTTGTTTTCCACACTTGAGCTATATCTTCTATCATATTCTATAGGATCTTTTGTTTTGTGGAAAAGTGAAAAGAGAGATTGTTTGAGGTTGTTGTAGCCTCCAAGTTGTACACCCTTGCTTTTGTTGTATCCCTCTTTGGTAGAGGTTGATCAGGTGATTGGTTTACTCCCTCTTTGGTAGAGGTTGAGGCTTGTGGATTGCTCCCTCTAGTGAGAGGTGGAGTTTGGTTTATAAACCCTCTTCGGTAGAGGTGTTGTGGTTGTATTAGCTACGGGCCTACCCCTCGGTTGTGAGGTAGTGTTTGAGAGAGGAGTTCGGTACTCCATTGTTATATACAAATCCTCCTTGGTGGAGGTTCCCTCGATGGGAGATAGTGGATTGGAAATCCTTCACGGTGGTGAAGGCGGGGATGTAGAGCTAGGGGCTCGAACCTCGAAACATATCTTATCTTTGCGTTTGATCCATTGTCTCTCTAACCCTCTCTCTTTTAATTGTGCAAAGCATCATTCATATCATTCATATCTATTTGCTTGTGTTGTCCTTGCATTGATTCATATTGCTTATTCATTATATGCTTGGATTGCTTGTGTGTGTGCCTCACTTGTACTTAACCACAAGAGCTTCATATAGCGCCTCAACCCATATTTAGGGGAATCAAGAGGAGTTAGTCCAGAGCCCTTCACGGGGAATTCGGTTACACTTGTGTGTTGTATTAAGTGTGTTGCAAAATTTGCATTAGCTTCCGCATTTAGAGCACTTAGTTTCTAGATTAGCACTTTCACCTATTCACCCCTCCTCTAGGTGATTTACAATTGGTATCAGAGCCTACGCTTCTGATACTTAGGCTTAACATCCTAGGAGTGAGATCCTTTACTTGCTAATCTCTTGTTTGCATTTGCTTGTTTGCACACATATAGTTTACCATGGACTTTATGACCCCACCTATGTATGATGCTTCCAACATTCTTATTTGGAAGACTAGGATGTTCATATACCTCCAAACCCTAGGCTTACATGTTTTCCTTGCGGCTACCAAGAAATGCTATCTTGGTAATCGCAATCATTTAGGGGCCAATGCACAAGCCCTTGAGGCCATTAGAAGCACATTATCTAAAGATCATCTTATACGTGTTTCTAACATTGATTCCGCCTTTGCAGTGTGGAATTTGTTGACAACCACAACCACCTTCGAGCTTCAATTGCAAATCCAACCGGAGGAGTCTAGTGGAGAATCCGACTCACAATGCTTGATGGTCCAAGGGAATGACTCCCTTGAGGTACTTTCGGAACCCCACTTAGATTGTGATGATGCTAGTTCTTCATGCAATGAGAATATTGATCCCCATACTTTGAATGAAGAACTATCTATTGTTTGTGAAAAACTAATTGAAAAATATAATGTTTTGAAAAAGAAAAGTCTAGGCATTAATAATGAAAATAAAAATTTGATTGCTAGACTTGATATTGTTTTGTAAGAGAAAGAGAAGATTGCTAATGAGAGGGATTCATTAAAATCTCAACTTGATCTTGCACTTAAAGAAAATAAGTTTTTAAAATCTAAAAATGATTGTGAAACTCTTTTGAAGAAAAATGAAAATTTGTCTTCGAAAGTTGATTTTGTTCTAAAAGAGAATGTTACTTTGAAAAACAAAATTATTTCTATTTCAAATGATTTAAATGTTTGTTTAAAGAAAAATGATGTTTTGCAAAATAAGATAGATGCACATGTTTGCCATGCTAGGTAGTTCCATCTAGCACACCCATTGCATGCCACACTTCTTCTTTGATTAACAATGATATATCCATGCTTAAGAAGAGTGTCGATTGTTTGGGCTCCACTTTGAGCCAATGTGTTTTGGGTCATACACGCTTGGAAACCTTGGTTCGAAAGAAACAAGTTCCATCTATGCATGCACACCCTCCACGGCATACACATGCTCCACACGGACACACCCATCAACACTTGTATGCTCATGTGTACACTTGTACACATTGTGGACGTAAGGGCCACCTTGCTAAATTTTGCTATGATCGTATACATGTTTCTAATTTAGCAAATAAGTTTGTTTGGGCTAGGGAAGGTACTAACCCCCATGGACCCAAGAAGATATGGGTACCAAAGACCACCCCTCCTATTTTTGATGTAGGTGTGGGCTCTCACATGACGTGAGAGTTGCCGTACCTTGGAGTGGATACGTTCCGTGCTTAAAGGAAACCATTTGGATGCATCACTTTCAAGGGAAGGTTTGGTGGAGATGACCACCATGTTTTTGGAGATAAGGAGAGTTGCCTTTTAGGTTTTGGTAACGGTCTCTAACTACTTATTATTGTTTACATGCTTTCCATTTCATTATTTATAGCATGTTTTATTATTTAGTGATTATCATGTATATGAAAAACACCTAGAGGGGGGGTGAATAGGTGTAAGTGCTAATCTAATAAACTTAATGCAAACTAAGTGCGCTAAATGCGGAAGCTAATGCAAATGTTGCACAAACTTGATACAATACAACAAGTGTAGCCGAATTCCCCTTGCGAGGCTCTGGACTAACTCCTCTTGATTCCCCTTGAAATGGGTTGAGGTGCTATGTGAAGCTCTTGTTGGATGAGTACAAATTAGGCCCACACACACAAGCAATCCAAGCAATATGAAATATGTGCACACACAATCAAGCCAAGCATATAAGAACGAATTGCAATATAAAAGATGCAAGGCAACACAAGCAATGTATAAGATATGTATGCAATGAATGAATGATGCTTGCACAAAGTAAAGAGAGTAAGGGTTAGAGAGACAATGGATCAAACGCTAACACAAAGATTTGTTTCGAGGTTCGAGCACCTTGCTCTACATCCCCGCCTACACCACCGTGTAGGATTTTCCAATCCACTATAGGAGTACCAAACTCCTCTCTCAACCTTACAAAGCCACCGAGGCTATACAACCACAATCCACCTCTACCGAAGAGGGATACGGCCAGTAGCCAACTACACAAACACCTCTACCTAAGAGGCTCACAAACCATCACCCGATCACCTCTACCGAAGAGGGATACAACAAGAATAAGGGTGTACAACTTAGAGGTTTACAACAACAACCTCAAACACTCTCTCTTTCTTTCTTTTTCCACAAAACAAAGATCCTAATAGTTTAGGATAGAAGATATGGCTCAAGTGTGGAAACTAAGTGTTTTTGGAAACAAGCAACAAAGAAAAACTACTTGGGAAATCTCTTGTATATGATAGAAATAAAAGATCAAATCAAAATCCCAAAACCTAGTTCTCTTTGATTTTCCAAAAACCCAAAACAATAAAGATTAGAAGTTTAAAGCTCAAAACTACTTTTTAAAACTCTTTTAAACACTTCAGAAAACTGAAATTTTTCCTCTTAAAAATCTTGGCCAAAATCCCCAAAGACATGGAGTTTATATAGGCCAAACAGAAAACTAGCCGTTAGAGCTGAGCTGGCAGCTCTGACAGGCGTCGGTCGACCGGCCCGGTCGATCGCCAACGGTCAGAAAAGTGACCGTTGGGCACTAGCGGTCGACCGGCCCGGTCGACCGAAACATCCTGAGAGTTGAACTCTCAACTCGGTCGACCGGTCCGGTCGACCGACTACAATGTGTAGCCAGCGTGCACGTCTGTGCACATCGGTCGACCGACCCGGTCGACCGGCCACTTGATGCGGTCGACCGGTCCGGTCGACCGAACTGGCCTGGCAGGCAAAGTGCAGATCTGCACAGATACGGGATTTGAAAATAGGTCTTTTCACTCAATAAAAATCCCATAAATTCACAGTAAATCTAAAAAATAGTTTTAATCACAATAAAACTGTTTTTCTAAAATATGTTTTTCTAAAACTTGTTTTATCATTTATGTTAAAACATAAACATGTGATAAAAATTTCAAGACAATATATCAACATATCAATTCATTTTAGAGTCTTGCAAATTTTATCAAAAACAAAACCTGTATTTTGTCAAACTTGATTTTTTCAAAACATGAATAGGGATATCAAAATAAGTTTGTTTACCAAGTTAAAGCATGTATGTATAAATAGAAAACATCTACTATACATATACCATATGTAAACTTGTTTTGATCAATTATTCATGAAAACCAAAAACCAAATCATGAAACGTGTGTGTTTTTGTGCACTTGAGCATATCAACTAAACTAAGCTTTACAAATGGATCTAAACACACTATCTAAACTAGGATACCTAAGTCTTCTTGTCGATCTTCTATCTTCAAGTAGACTTGGTCCAAACTCCGTGATTCACCAAGTGCAAAGGTATGATCTTTAAGCTTTGGCACCGGAATCACCATGATAAGCTTCTAATCATCTTGTTGAAGCTAATCACCAACTAATATCCTGTTAATGATCTGAAACTTAGAAACACAAGAATATTAGTAACATAACTACATGAGTGTTGATCATCATCAAAACTAGAGTGGAAGGCCATTGGGCCAACAGTATATACCATGTTTATTAGACCATTGACATACATGTATAGTATTTGAGACACCCATGTTTATATGGACCCATATTTTGTGTTCTCATCGTTTGTTTAGCTATCATGTTTATCATAAGTTTAATAACATGTGGATTTGCATAATAATCATGTTTTTGTTTATCATGATGATCTTTATCTTGTTTTGATGCTTCATGTTTTGAATATATGTTTAAATGTTAGTTTTCATTAAAATTAGATATATATTTGTGCATATAGTGGGCTACAAATAAATCATATATGTTTGTACTTGAATGCTTATTTGAACCCATTAGATGTGCTAGTATAGTCTAGTTTTGATGATTCATGCATTTTAAACTTGTATTCCCATTTTGGTTTTGTTTTATGATCATGTGTTTTAACTTCATGTATATGTCTACCTTGTCCAAACTATTGATTATACATGTACATCCTTGAGCCACGTGCCTTCATGCATATACTTTTGTGGACTCATTATGTTTAGGATATGTATGTATACTTTAGTTTGTACATGACATACATATGCCTTGAAGTTTAAATCGTTTTGATGATTTTCATGCTTTTGGGTAATTTCTATTGGTAATGAAAATCTAGTTTTTCATGTTTTCATGTTTCAAGGAATATCGTGCTTAAGTGCTCATTTTCATGATTATGATCTTCACATCTTATTTATACACTCACATTTATTGCTTACTCATGTGTTTGTTTTCATGAGTCATATTTTTTCTTAATTGACTTAGAGTGTTGATTATCATGTGAACTTCATGTCTCATGAAAAATAATTTTGTTTTATTCCTTACTTGAAGGATTTCGTACTAGTTCACAAGTTTTTCCATTTAACTAGTTGCGATATTCTTCATTTTGGTAGAGTTTTCAAACACTTTATTTTTCAAATCTATTTTTTGAAAACCCCTACCATCCATGGGTGGTTGGATGGGAGATCATGTTTATGTATGCTTTAAAATGAAAATCATTAAAACTTGAACCATGATTGGGTGGTAGTTATATGAGATATACACTTGATCTTATTGTTATTTCAATTGGTATCATTGAATTCTTTCAATTGGTATCAATTTTGACCTTTCTTGTTTACTCATATATGTTTGTATGTATGTATGCTTTCACTTCAAAGTATATCAATTTCAATTGATATCTATTTTCTTACATATATATATGTTTGTGTTTATGCTAAGCTTGAGCTTCAATTTTGTTTCAATTGATTAGTTTTTAATTGCTTTTCAATTGGTATCTTATTACAAGCTTATGCATATGTTTTGTTGGTATTTCATAAGGGGGAGAAATTCGATTTTCATGTTTACAATTGGTATTTGTATTTCTACTCCCTTTCTTTATGATAGAAAATAATAATTTCAATTTGGTATCATATGTTTAAAAAGAATAATACTTTTAATTGGTATCAAATTTGTTTTATTGAGAAAATTCAAAATTTTGTTTTAAAAGATAAACACAAAGTTTTGATTTGTATTGCCTATATGCAAGGAGAGCTTAACATCTCTTCCACATATAGATTCATGATGAGTATATCTTGTATTGAAGAGCTTAACATCTCTTCTTTATGTGGTGCACGTGTGTAGGGGGAGCTTCATATCTCCTCTTATGCATTACATAATGTGTGTTATGTAAATTAGGGCTTAACATCCCTCTTTCATGTAATGCATATGTGTAGGGAAGCTAACTTAGCGTCTTCCTCTTCATGAATGTATATAGCATATCACATTTATTGATCTTTGTTTACTTTCAATTGATATCAAGATGCTACTTTTAAATTGATATCTTAATTGGTTGTTACCCCTATTTGGTTTTGTTTTTGTTTTAGACAAAAAGGGGAGAACATTGTCTTTATTAACCCATTTATTGATTCTTTGTTTCGAACAAAAAGGGGGAGAAAAATTTGTTGATTTGGTTTTTGCTTTTACCCCTTATTGATTGTTTCTTTGTATTAAAAAAATGGGGAGAAGATTTTGTTTTGTTTTGATTGTTTACCCCTTTGTTGATGATTGACAAAAAGGGAGAGAAAGATTTTGAGTTTATATATGCACATTTATGTTTTGCATATATTAAGCTTAATTTAGTTTAATTTTAATTGGTATCTAGAGCATATTTTGTTTTTAAACATTTCATTGGTATCTAGAACCTTTTATTGTTTATGCATAGATATGCATTCATGTTTAAGAGCCTTTATTGCATATTATTTATGTTTACTTGTTTATGCATGAGTTAAGGGGGAGATTCTTTGAAGCTTAACTTTAATCCATGCATATATAACTCCATGAGTTTTGTCATCATCAAAAAGGGGGAGATTGTTGGCCCAAAGGCCTTCCACTCTAGTTTTGATAATGATTAACTCATATAGTTATGTTTACTAATTATCTTGTGATTTTAGTTACAGATCATTAATCAAGATATTAGTTGGTGATTGCTTCAAAAGAGGAGTTTTGGAAGCCTTCACTTGGTTATTCCCGAGCCCGAGCGTCAAGATCATACATAGCCATGCTCGTTGGATCACGGTGTTTGGACCGAGTCGACTTGAAGATGAAGATCGTCAAGAAGACTTAGGTATCCTAGTGTTTAGTGTGTTTTAGATCCATGTGTAAAAGATAAGAATAGTTGATATGCTCAAGTGCACAACACATACACGTTTTATGATTTTTCGGTTTTTAGTTTAACCGATATTTGTTTTCATGAATAGTTGATCAAAACAAGTTTATATGAATAATACATGTATTCTAGTTTTACATGCATGCTTAAACTTCTTATACAAACTTATTTTGACTATCCTATTCATGTATTGAAAAATCAAAGTTTGATAAAAATACAAGTTTTGATTTTTGGTAAAAATGTTAAAATACAAAATAGTTTCATATGCTTGATATTTGAGCTAAACTTTTTATCACATGTTTATGTATCAATGCAAAATGATAAAACTATTTTTGGGTATTTTTATAAGACTTAAAAGAATTTTTAGAAATATTTTTACATGTGTTTCTGTCCCAGATTTGTGGCTGACAGGCCAGGTCGGCCGACCGCACGGGTCGACCGCACCAAAGGCCGGTCGACCCTTGCGGTCGACCGACGTGCACAAGTTTGTGCACGTTTGGCAGACACAGGGACGGTCGGCCGGGCGGCCGACCAGACCAGAGAGCTCTGCTCTCTGTATCTGGGCGGTCGGCCGGGCGACCGACCGGATTGCCCAACGGTCAGAAATATGACCGTTGGCGGTCGGCCGGGCCGGCCGACCGCTAGCCTGTCAGGCTGCCAGATCAGCCTAACGGCTAGTTTTCTGTTTTGGCCTATATAAACCCCATTCCTTGGGATTTTGGCTAAGATTTTTAGAGCTGATTTTCTCCCATTCTCTGGTTTTAAAAACAAGTTTTTAAAAAGAGTTAAAGAGCAAAAAGATTCATTCTATTTGTTTTTAAGTGTTTTGTTATTTTCAAAGAAAATAGGTTTTTAGGAATTAGTTTATTGTTCTTCATTTCTATATCAATTTGGTATTTTTCCCAAGAGATTTTCTTTGATCAAAAACACTTGTTTTCCACACTTGAGCTATATCTTCTATCCTATTCTATAGGATCTTTTGTTTTGTGGAAAAGTGAAAAGAGAGATTGTTTGAGGTTGTTGTAGCCTCCAGTTGTACACCCTTACTTTTGTTGTATCCCTCTTTGGTAGAGGTTGATCGGGTGATTGGTTTACTCCCTCTTTGGTAGAGGTTGAGGCTTGTGGATTGCTCCCTCTAGTGAGAGGTGGAGTTTGGTTGTAAACCCTCTTCGGTAGAGGTGTTGTGGTTGTATTGGCTACGGGCCTACCCCTCGGTTGGGAGGTGGTGTTTGAGAGAGGAGTTCGGTACTCCATTGTTGTATACAAATCCTCCTCGGTGGAGGTTCCCTCGGTGGGAGATAGTGGATTGGAAATCCTTCACGGTGGTGAAGGCGGGGATGTAGAGCTAGGGGCTCGAACCTCGAAACATATCTTGTCTTTGCGTTTGATCCATTGTCTCTCTAACCCTCTCTCTCTTTTAATTGTGCAAAGCATTATTCATATCATTCATATCTATTTGCTTGTGTTGTCCTTGCATTGATTCATATTGCTTATTCATTATATGCTTGGATTGCTTGTGTATGTGCCTCACTTGTACTTAACCACAAGAGCTTCATATAGCACCTCAACCCATATTTAGGGAATCAAGAGGAGTTAGCCCAGAGCCTTTCACGGGGAATTCAGCTACACTTGTGTGTTGTATTAAGTGTGTTGCAAAATTTGCATTAGCTCACGCATTTAGAGCATTTAGTTTCTAGATTAGCACTTTCACCTATTCAACCCCCCTCCCCCCCCCCCCCCCCCCCCCCCCCCCCCCCCCCCCCTTCTCCCTCCTCCTCTAGGTGATTTACACATATATCAATACAAAGAAAGCCTTTTCTAAATATCTTACCATCTCAAAAAGAAAAGTGCAAGGAGAGGGGAGATGGTTTCCATATGCTTGTTCTTCACTCACCCACTTGAGGGAACAAGTACTACGGAAAGTGGGTGTGAAGCAACAATGTGTTTGATTTCAACATTTTTATCAAATGTGGGCAATGAGTTTTACACCTCCGAGAACTAATTATTCAAATAAAAGAGGAATAAATTTCGGAGAGAGTCGGTATTATTCAAATAAAAAGTTGACAACTAATTATTTTAGTACTCATACCATCCACAAATACATAGTACGCATTGAGATAATTAATTACGGTATTTATTCAACTTTGTGCTCATAACTTTTAAAGATTGGGTTCTTTTATTCTCATTCAATTTCATAAGTTATCATCAACATTAGTTATGATGCTAGATTGATAGAGGAAAGCAAGTCTAATATAACATGAATATGTTCTTCAATCATTGAGAAATATCCTAATATCATAGTACTAATCAAGCTACATAACTTATGAGGCTTAGATTGCGCAAAGAGTAGACTTAGCCTAATACATTATAAATGAGCATGGTCAATGGAATAATCTCTTGAGCTAAACCACAATCAATGGTTGAAGGAGCTTAATCAAGTAATTAAAATCGTATCACTTTTGAGGCTTCAAGAGAAAATTGGTTCTAAACTAAGAAAGTGATTATTCTAAACTCAAAAATTAATTCTAGAAAATAACTAGTCCCAGTCAAATATATATGATGGTTGGTACAACAATTTCAATGAACTCAAAAATTAATCATATCTTCACGTTTTCTGTGATTGATTAGATAGTAATTAGGTTCACATGTTTATGTATTCATTTTAGTTTGAATCTCTCAAGTATGAGGGACGATTACTAGTTGAGACAAGGAACCACAAGGAAAAACATTAAAGAAAAAAATCTAATCCTATGAGATTACTGCATGTAAGCAAGTTTAAACAAGAGTAGTTGGAATTAAGCGTGTCGAATGAGTAATGAATTTAATTAGCAGGCTTAATTATTCTTACAAGTTTAGATATGAGTTGCCAGTTGCTTCTTCAATTAAGCAAGCCTCATGTGAATGAATCGAGCCATCATATGTGGAGATATTTTGAATTTCTTGAAGGTCCCATTGAGGCAATATTTTATGTACCCAAAGAAATTGAAAAGTTTGACATCCATGCTATTATCTTATGGGCTCGGTTTATATTTTTATGTATTAAAAATTTTGAGATGTAGCTTCTTGCAACGATGATTCTTTGTCTGAATTAATGAAGTTGTAGATTTTCAATGAATTTGACTTCAAAGGAAGAGCAATTGTGTGCTTAGTATTAAAATATAAAAGTATTATTCTCAATTTTTATAATATCAGAATCTTATTTAGTGACAGAGACTATAAAACAATGGTTATTTGTTTCGTGTTAGAATAAAGACTGATACTAAACTTAATTTCATTTCTTTTAAGTAGAACTTAATAGGGAGTGAGAGAGAGTCAAAATACGAAAGTTGAGTCGTTTTGGTTAGAACTTGGAAGAACATTTTTTCAACAAGTTGTTGGGTGTATAACTTGAGGGGAAAAAAGAGTGGTGCTTTACTCAAAACCTAGGAAAATGAGGTTTTTTCCCGTGACTTATTCACAAAAAAATGTATGTCTGTTCGTCTGTCTTCATCCGTGTGACGGAGAGAGCAACAACGCCGCTCCAGCCTCATCCTTCTTCATCTTCCCCCAACCTCCTCCTCCTATCTCCCCTACAACCTCTGTTTTCTTCCCCAGTCGTCGCCCCAACCCCCCCCCCCCCCCCTCTCTTCCTCAACCCCCCGTCTCTTCGGGGCCGTTTGTTTCGCGTAAAACTCCGTAATTCGTAAATGACTTACTACCCAGTTACAACTACGGCGTTTGTTTGAACCGTAATTCGTAAAAGACTTACGTAACTCAGCTAACACTCACTTGCAACCCAGTTACCACTCACTTACAGCTCAGTTACAGTTAATTTTGTGGTCATACAAATTTGTAATATTTTTTTTATATTAATATTAAAATTTTTAATATTTAACTTTTTTAATATTTATTTGCAGTATTAAAACTTTTAAAATCACCAAATAGTTAATTTGTGATCAACTTTTTCAATTACGACTTATACATTACGACAACCAAACACCGTAAAGTACAATACACTTTCCTACTTTACAATTTTATATTACCAACCAAACACCGTAAAATTTACATACATGTAACTCATTTACAATTGTAAAAGACTTTACCAATTACAACTACGAATTACGGCCAGTTACAACAACCAAACAGACCCGAAGTCACCTCATCTTCCTCTCTCGTCGCAATCGCCATCTCACTATTGCACGGTTTTCCACTGCCGAACGCGATATTTTAGTGTCAGATAGGGACCAAAGTTGGATATACGTTAGTATAGTTTTTATCCAAAAGTTCCATCTCCGATTTATCCTCAATGAATTTATCCTCCATAAATTATGGCATCATGCTAGAAACGAAGAACAAGGAGGGTATTTCAGTCAAAACAACTGAACCAATTGCATTAACAAATCTAATTTTGTGTAGCACGGGGGCATTTCCGACCACCCGCGCCAAAAAATGTAAGCCTCAATTTTATTTCCCCTCCTCTCCCCTTCCACCTGCCGCCCCGCCCTCTTTTTTTTGACAGACGACAGGGGTATTTCTGGAACTCAGACCAAACTCCTTCCCCATAAGACACCATCCCCAGGCTCCGCAAAAAAATAATAATAAACCCAATCGCTGGGGCGAAGTTCCAGAATTGAATCGAGAAAGAGAGAGAGAGAAATCTCTGAGGCATTTCATCGAATGGATGGTGGGCTTCTTCTAAACCTCTCCCCTTCCACCAAGCGATGCCGCGCTAGCCCCCGCATCGCCCTCATCCTCTCCTCCAAGTCTCTCACCCTCTACCGATAGACCCCCAACAACAACAAAATCCCATATTTTCCGTCTTTTCTTGTTTTTCCCCCTCCTTAGTAATTGTTGAGATGGGTGCTGGATGTTCGAGCATGCTGGGACCCGAGGGCCTCACGAGACGACGCTTGGGGACCTGCCGGAGAGCTGCGTGGCGAGGGTCCTGATGGACCTCGGCCCGGTGGAGATTTGCCGGCTGGCGAGGCTCAACAGGACGTTTCGGGCGGCGGCGGCGGCGGACTTCATATGGGAGGCGAAGCTGCCGGAGAATTATGGGAAGTTCTTGGAGAGGGTCTGGGGAGAGGAGGAGTGTGGGAAGGTGTTGGTGAGGGGGAAGAAGGAGGTCTATTCTAGGCTCTGCCGGCATAATTTCTTCGATGGAGGCACTAAGGTAATGGTTTTAGCGCTTTATCAATTGAGGTCTGTGTTTTTTGGCTTTGTTTGTTTGAATTAAGGATAAATGTGGAATCTTTGTGTTTAATAGTGTGGATTTTTGGAAGTTTGGGTGTTTAGTATTTATTTATTTATTCCTATCTTGCCTTGAGTTGTTTTTGAAAAATATGATTTTTGGTTTGCTGAGTTTCTGGAGTTTTGGAGGAAGAGTGGTTAATTTGAAGGAGGTTGCCTCTTATTTGAGACTATTTTTTTTAGTAAAAACGTGGATATTGGATAGATTTTGTTGGTTTTTGTTAGTTCAGATAATGGGTATTTACTATTTATAATATGTTGCTTTAATCTTTTCATATGAATTTTAGGTGTACATTTTTGGGATTTTATTTAAGAGAGGTAATTTTTTGTGTTTTAAGATTAGTGTTTTTATGAGTTTTTTTTTCATTTTCTTCTTTTATTTTGTTTGGTTTCCGATTTTAGGCTTTGAATTATTTATCTGGGGACAAGAGTTGGCTGTTTTAGTTAACGCAAGGGGATTTGATATTTAGATATATTTATTATTTCAGGACACATTTTAATTCGCTGAGCATGATCTCACTTGTACTAGTGAGAGAGTGTGTGTATTCTGTTCTGTTATGTCAGATTCTTTCAGTTTTATACTTTTTATGATTATGAACTGTGATTTCTATGTTTAAGGGAAAAGGTGAAGCCTTTATGTTTTGAAGAATAAGTGAGGTGGGAATTAAACTGGGTTGCTAAAGATTTCTATTGGAACTTCTTTTATTCCTGCCTCTCCCTCTTTCTCCTTTTTTTTAATTTCCCCCTTTCTTTTCCTGCTGTCACGGATTTGGGTTTTACAGCAGGTTTGGTATTTGATTTTATTTTCTATCATTGTTAATTTTTGGATTGCAGGTTAGTTATTTGAGGATAAAGATGTTGTTTTGTATTCTGATGAAGGGGAGAATGGCTGTAAAAATAGTTTGCTGGCTGTTGATTTTGTATTTGAGGATAAAGATGTTTTGTTTTGTATTCTGATGAAGGGAAGAATGGCTATGATAATAGTGAGCTAGCTGTTTTAATAATGAACCTCCTATTAGAAAGAAAAAAAAATGCCTCTCACCTTTTACTCTGTCTGTCTTTTGTAGCTGAGTGATTGGAATATGGGTGTTTATTCCTCATTATTTTATTTTGCCTTTTTAGGCATATGGGTTTGATTTATTTAATTGCTTCTCATTATGGACTTTTTTTTTTTTTTTGAAGTTTATTTTTGTGGTGGGGAATTGGAGGTGGATTTTGAGCTTTGATGGTATATCTTTTTGGGATGAGACTGCCACTTATTTAAGATTTGTTTTCCCATTCTTTAATCTGGGTGAGATGTAATTTTGGTTGTTTTTCTTTTCTGTTTGTTGCCTTTTGGATTTAGGTTCTTTCTTGGAGAACAAATATCCAAAGTTTAAAGAGTAGGGAGTTAGAAGTGGGTTTTAGAGTTTAAATGGTGAATATATGACATAAGTTTGCTCTTTTTTCTTTTTTTTTCTTTCCCTTATCTATGCTTCTTGCTGATGGATTGGGATTTGGCTTGTGATTATAGGAGTTTTGGCTGGAGAAAAACACTGGTGGGGTTTGCATGGCGATCTCTTCAAAAGCTTTGTTGATTACTGGAATTGATGACCGAAGATACTGGAATTACATCCCCACGGAGGAATCTAGGTATATAGCCTTTTATTATTCTATCATTTGTTATCGAATTTGTAGAAAACTTCTTTCATTCATTAAAGACGACCATAATTATTGTTGGCAATATGTATCCTCCAGACATTCCTATCCCTATTTGTATAGAATATCATTATTCTAAGATGTTCTTTTATACATACAGAGAGAGGGAGAAAGAGATGTACCTCAGCCCCCAGCTGAGAGACTCTCAGCTGGCGGCGATGTGGCTGAATCTCAGCTACATATTATAATCGCAGCGCTACCATGATTGCAGTATTTTTGTGAGAACTGTTACCCTGATCGTTTAATTTTGTGAGGACTACTATGATGGTCGCATTGCTAATTAGACTGAGAATATTTAAATTTTTTTAGGACTGCTACCAGGGTCACAGTGCCAGCAGAGAGAGTCCAACTGGCGGCTGAGGTACAAATACCTCATATATATATATATATATATATATAGACAGAGAGGACTAGTGTTAGTGTTCTGAATACTTTTTGCCCATCCATCAAGTGGCGAAAAATGGACGGCCGAAAGTAGTGAATTGGTTAGATCTATGTCTTTAGACATACAAATACTCAATCCGGTCATTTCATTATGATCTAAACATTTTAAAACCCCTACAAATCCATTTTTGTTAAGTTTCAAATGATCTACACCGTTAAACTAACCAACTCATTATTTAGGCCGTCTGTTTTTTTCCTACTTGATGGATGAAAAAAAGTATTCAAACACTTGAATTTGGTTTATAGATACTTGAAATAATATAGATCAACTTCAACGGAGTGGATCTTGTATTCGAATGTCGGAGGGTTGAATTTGAGTGGGAAGGATTCGGCCTCGAATCCTTTTAGGACACAAAGTCTCTCTCTCTCTCTCTCTCTCTCTCTCTCTCTATATATATATATATATATATATATATATATATATATATATATATATATATATATATATAGACTTGTATCCTTTCAAAAGGATTTGATCCCGGATCCTTCCCACTCAAAATCAACTCTCCAACATTCGAATACAAGATCCACTCCGTTGAAGTTGATCTATACTATTTCAAGTATCTATAAACCAAAAATCAAGTGTTTTAAATACTTTTTGCCCATCCATCAAGCGACGCAAAATGGACGGCCGAAAGTAGTGAGTTGGTTAGATCTATGTCTTTAGACATACAAATTCTCGATCCGGCCATTTCATTATGATCTAAACATTTAAAACCCCTATAAACTAATTTTTGTTAGATTTCAAATGTTCTACACCGTTAAACTAACCAACTCACTATTTAGGCCGTCCGTTTTTCCCCTACTTGATGGATGGGCAAAAAGTATTTAAAACACTTGATTTTTGGTTTATAGATACTTGAAATAGTATAGATCAACTTCAACGGAGTGGATCTTGTATTCGAATGTTGGAGGGTTGAATTTGAGTGGGAAGGATCCGGGATCAAATCCTTTTGAAAGGATACAAGTGTGTGTGTGTGTGTGTATATATATATATATATATATATATATATATATATATATATATATATATATATATATGGATGGAAAAGTGTTCCTAGCATGTCTCCTTAAATGTAATCTAAGAAGAAGGCTTAAAACTCCAACATCCTGATTTTTTTCACGATGCGACCGCACATTATCATATTCATGTTCTAAGATGTACACATATAAAAAATCACGGGATCTGAAGTTTGTTTACTCTAATTTTTTTGGGTTCAAACATTAACGGTTTTTAAACAGTAGAATAAAATTGAACGATTAGATCAATGAGTAAACGAACTACGAATCACTTGATTTTTTATATGCGTACATTTTAGAATATGAAGATAATGTACGATCGGATCGTGGAGAAATATTCGGATGTTGGAGTTTTAAGCTGTCTCCTCTAGATTGTAATCTAAGGAGACGTACTATGAACACTTTACCCATTTTTGTGTGTGTGTGTGTGGTCTGGTTAGATATGTTCTAATTCGCTTGGAAATTCCCAATACTATTATTATTCAATTCCATATTGGCATTTATTGATCTAGCTTATCCAGTATGCCTTGAAACAATGGTGTCAATAGTATTTATGTAAAGTAACTTCATGCCCCGATTTACTACATTTCAGCAAATGCAGTTCTTTTAGACAGTCTAATTGCATGGTACAGATTTTCGCATTGTTTTGAGTCCTGTAACCTTTCCGTATGAAGTTCTTAACAAACAAATGCATGTTTGGTTGGTGGGCATGTCTCAACCTTTAGTTTTAACATGGTGTATCTGCTGGCATCTTGGTTTCGTTAGGATGCTTGAATATAATTTTGTAGCTTTTGACATATTTGTGGTATAGGACATTTCATGCTTTTAGAAGTATATTGCTGTTTAGAACTCATTGACTATTTTAGTGGAAGTAGTTGACCAAAAATCTGTGCACAGTTATGTTGCACGGACATGGCAACAGTGAAATGGATATGGCACGTGGACACGTGAAAAATTCTTAAAAATACACACAACACAACATGTGTGACCGATACGCATGTCGAACACATTTCAGACACGACACGGCTCCATCAAAGAAGTGCCCGTACTACATAGGTGCACAACACTGGATGAGATTGGGTATCACCCTCTTGTGTCTGTAATTATGGGTGTTGTCGTGGCATAGTGGAATTGGTTCTCTGTTAGGACTTAGGCATGAATAGGTGATACCAGCTTGAATATCTGGTGGACATAGGTTTCATATTTTGATTGCTAAATACCTCTTGTGGAACTACTTTCTGAGATTTAGATCCCCAGTATTTGGAGGATCTAAAGGCCAGATAGACACAATACTGGCTTCATTTACATAGCATCTAGTCTCTAGACCTCTATGAATGGGTTGCAGTTTCGGAGGAATCTGTTGTGGTAATGTGGTACTTTATCCATTTCTTGTAAAGATAAAAACAGGATCATTGTCTATATTAAAGTTCTTGCCACTGCACCAAAATTCGAAAATTAAGGTAAGGGTTGAGGTATATTTATATTTTAGCACTCCCCTGTAGGTCAAGTGC
Source organism: Agave tequilana (assembly GCA_038442645.1). Taxonomy (NCBI): domain Eukaryota; kingdom Viridiplantae; phylum Streptophyta; class Magnoliopsida; order Asparagales; family Asparagaceae; genus Agave; species Agave tequilana. Next base: position 61,302 of record JAVJIF010009585.1, read on the forward strand.
CCTTTTTATGAGTCGAAACTTAGGCTTTTATGCTAGCGATATTTTTGTTTTTCTTTAAATCTACTTTTTAAATACGCATCAGGTGGGATTCGAACTTGAGTTGCTCTGATATTATATTAAAGTCCCTACCATTAAACCAAAACTATGAAGTTAAGATGAGAGTTGAGGTATTTATATTTTAGTAGTTTCAAAGAAATGAAGAAGTGCATGGAGTAGGAAGAAATTGAGAGCTCTTCACTTTTTTATGTGGACTTACGGAAACTATGCTTATTCTGTTGTGTTATCAGTTGCCATGTCATATTGGATGGTTGCAACTTCGTCGGAGAACGGTTCTTGAAAATCAGCACTGTGAGGATAGCTGAATCAGATAAAGCAACATAACTTTTTGTTTGGACCCTCATATTTGTTTCACGGACAGTTTCTTTTATATGACATTTAGTGTTTTTAATAATAACAAATTGTTTGTATGGTTATGACTATTTTCCTTATTTTTGTTTTTTACTCTTTCAGTTTTAGTACGACCTATTGGTTTGATTTTGTGTAGGATGAAGTGCACTTAATTAACCATTTTTATGTTCCATTGCCTCTTGAAAATACAATTTCCTATCATCTTAGGGTCCATTTTGTTTTGGCTTAATGTGCATGAAACATGTTTGAGTTATTTAGTGTCCTAATAGTATTTGGAATCTATAGAGTCCTTGTAGTATTACACTATTACGAGTCATAGTTCGAGTAGAATTTGATTTTATATGGGGTATTTATTAGGAGAGGTTTGGGTTTGCTCATGATTTTATTTAATTGTATCTTTAAGTCTTTTCATATGAATAATGATATAGTCTTTCATAGTTTAATATGGTATCCGAGTTTTAGGGTTTTTATGAAAATCCCCACCACCACGTGTTGCGCCCGGGCATCTTTCTTCTTTTAATCCATTTTCTTTTTTCCTTTCTTTTCTTCTTTGTTCTTTCTTCAATCCCCATTCTTTTTTTTTTCTTGTTTGCGGCGGGTCACGAGTGTTCGTTGCAGTTACTGTTCATCAGGATTATTGTTCACAGTACTTACTGTTCAAGATAGTGTTCAACAAAAAGTTTCAAATTCGTATTCAGATTTAGAGTTATATGTTAGATTGAATCAGTGTATGAGAGGTCAATTTAGTGACCTAGGGGTCTATTCCTCAGTTGTGGGCGTGTTGGACGCATTGGAGATACTTGTTTGGGCGGATTATGCGTGGATTGATAAATTATCTACAGGTAGTGATAAATTGACATTGTCCAAGTTGATTTGAGAACATGACATCTTCAGCTTCAGTTTGTGATTTTCGATTATTGGAATTATGTTTTGTATCATCCCAAGGGAGGGCTGTTCAGTTTATTTGAGGTCTCAAGGGAGGATCTTTTGAGTTTGTTAGAAATCCCTGAGGAGGATCATTTGAGTTCCTTTTGGATCCCTTGGGAGGATCATTTGTGTTCAGTTGGATTATTTGAGTTTATTTAAGGTCTCAAGAGATGATCGTTTTAGTTTGCTTTGAATCCCAGGGGAGGTACGGTTGAGTTTGTTTGAGATCCGAATGAAGATTCATTTGAATCTCTTTGAGGTCTCAAAGAAGGATCATTTGAATTCGTTTCACATCTTTAAGAGGACCCTTTGAGTTTGTTTGGCTTGGTCTCTTCAGTTCGGCATCAACATCAACAATTCAATATCTGCATCAACAATTAATATTTCAGCTTCGACAATTCGGCTGCTCGGAATGTCATTAATAATCATTAGTTTCAGTTTCAGTTTTTTAGTTTTGTTAACAAACACTCAATGTCATTGTGAGTTTTAAGGGGAGTGTTAAATATATTAAGTAATTAACTAATTAGTAGAATTATTTAGTAAAAGGGTCCTAATAGCATTTGGAATCTCATAAAGTTCTAGCAGTATCATGGGTCATAGTTGGAGTTGGACTGATTTTATATGAGGTGTATATTAGGAGTATTTTGGGTTTGCCATGATTTTATGTGATTGTATTTTGTAGCTTTTTCAACATCATTGGTAAAGATGTGCTCCTTTGTAGATTAACAGGACAGTTTGCTATTATCTGTTTGTTTAGGCTGTTCTCTAATCTAGGCGAACTTTATGTCTTGTTCCTTACTGTTGCATGAACTTAAATTGTATTACCAGAAATGTTGGGCTTTCCCATATGTGCAAACTGTGCAAACTGACCATCAAGGTCCCATGTCACGGCCTTCTCGGGTGGAGTTTCCTTTGGCGAGGAATTCAGCACCAAAATTCCGACTTGTCTCCTGGCTAACTCATGTTGTTGTTTACATAGTCGGACCAAGACAAGGAGATGCCTTTGCCTTTAACTTGTTGTCCACTCTCAAATTTGAATATTCACTCTCTAGTCTCTAATGTCTTTCTTTATTGGCTGTATAAGTATTATAGTTAAAAACATTATCAGTCTGATGGTTTAGAAATGTAGGGGGGTAATATACATTCACAAGTGTTGAAGTTATAAAAAGGATTTGAGAAATCTTGTTTGGTTTCTGAACTGTGCTGCCTTGGGGATATGTCTGCCAAAGTGCTCCATATCTTGTCCAATAAGAGGTTGGGTGGATATTGGTTAGAAAAAGTACATCTGTACCCATGAGATCAATGACTATGCAAATTCTCTATGCACACTTACTTTTCTTATTCTTTTTGCCTCAGATATGTTTAGTTCTTCAATTTTCCTATCCCTACATCTTATAAAATCTGTACGATATGCCTTCCATGTAACATAAGATTATAGAAGAGAATGGCAGGAAGCTGAACTACCATCTCATTTGCAGGTTCCACACGGTCGCATACCTCCAGCAAATCTGGTGGTTGGAGGTCGGTGGGGAGATCGAATTCTACTTTCCGAAAGGCACCTACAGCCTCTACTTCCGACTCCATCTAGGCCGGCCCTCAAGGCGGCTCGGCCGTCGCATCTGCATCCCCCAACACATCCACGGCTGGGATATCAAGCCCGTCCGGTTTCAGCTCTCGACACCAGACGGGCAGAAGGCTCAGTCCAAGTGCTACCTAGACGAGCCGGGGAGCTGGATCCTTTACCATGTAGGAGATTTTGAGGTGAAGAACTCAGGAGAGCCGACCAAAGTGAAGTTCTCAATGACACAGATAGACTGCACACATACAAAAGGTGGCCTCTGTGTCGACTCCGTCTTAATTTGTCCCAAGGGTTTAGACACAAGGAGGGGCCTCTGAGCTATAATAGCATGTAAGCTTATCGCGGAGTTATGGAGCAGAAAGAGATCAGTGAAAGGGATTTGTGCATATATATCTATGTATGTTTTCTTGTAGAGCTGGATCTACATGTTCAATTTCCAGGCGAGTCTTGTGAAATGTGAGTAGAAGGGATGGGTTTTTTTTTTTGAAATCCTACGAATTAGTGGCAGGGTTCTTGTGTGAGATTGTGGAGAGAGGAGGGTTACGTGAGGGCTGTCAGTTTTATGTAGAGTTGAATACTTTTGTTTGACGATGTTGTTTAAGTTCGATCGTAGTTTATGTTGTCACTGTTGGTATAAATCTTCGTCATTTTGTGCAAGGGCTTGTTTGGTTAAGGGTGGAAGTGAGGAAGTAAAGAAGTAAGGAAATTGTAATAGTTCTCTTTGGAACTTGGGAATTGGTTAGTAAGTTTTTGGTGTTTGGATGTTGTTTGAAAGTGTGGTTTGAAAAATGTCATGTGTTTTCCGGTGTTTGAATGGTAATATGGAAGTGGAAGTGGAAAGTTGACCACAAAGTTAAAATAATATTAAAATAAAAATTAATTAAGAACAATAAAAAATGAATTGTAATTAAAATGCAAGTGAGATTTACATGATCAAAAAATTAGCTGTTTTGTGTTACAATTTATTATAAATGAGATTTACATGACCACAAAATTAGCAGTAGCACTCTGGAAGTAAGGAAATAGTTATGTAAAAGATAAAAGAGAAAAAGAAAATGTCTTTTCTTATTTTCCTTTTTCGGTTTTTGAATAATAAGAAAGTGAGCAATTATACTTCCTCATTTTCTTACTTTTGCTCACTTTCTTGCAACCAAACATGCTCAAGTTGCACGATTTCGCAGGAGTTTGTGCGGAAACTTTGTACTGTTATGATTTGAGGTAATTGAGAACGAGAAAGTATCACCTGCTCCCCGATTAACCCCTGTTGTTCTCTCTCTCCTCGTTGCGAGCACCATGTCAGTGCTCAGGGAGCTTAAAGGGCCAATTTGGATGACCACAAGCATGGATTAATGTGCTTGTTTAGAAGATAAAAAGCATTCTGGAAGGGTCAGTAATATTAGGGCTTACTTTTGATACTTCTTGTGTTTTATTCTTCTGGGATTTTGAGCGATGAGACTCATCGGAGTCACTCTAAAGTTAAGTGCTTGGCAGTTTGAACTAAATGGGTTGTTTGGTTAGGGGTGAAAGTGAGGAAGTAATAGTAATCCTTTTTGAAACTTGAGAATTGGTTAGTGAGTTTTCTGGAAAAATGACCACAATGTTGACCGTAAAATAATATTAAAATAAAAATTAATAAGAAAAATAAAAATTAAATTGTAGTTAGAATGCAAATGAGATTTACATGATCACAAAATTAATTGTTTTGAGTTACAACTTATTACAAATGAGATTTACATGACCACAAAATTAACTATAGCACCCTGGAAGTGAGGAAGTGATTGTGTAAAAAGGAAAAGAGAAAAGAAAAAGGAGTTTTCTCATTTTCTTTTTCCAGTTTTTAGATAGATAAGAAAGTGAGCAATTATACTTCCCCATTTCCTAGTTCTGTCCACTTCGGGCCTGTTTGGTTAAGGGTGGAAGTGAGGAAGTGAAGAACTGAGGAAGTGGTAATAGTTCCCTTTGAAACTTGGGAATTGGTTAGTAAGTTTTCTGGTGTTTGGATGTTGTTGGGAAGTATGGTTTGAAAAATGTTATGTCTTTTCCGGTGTTTGGATGGTAATGTGGAAGTGAAAGTGGAAAAGATGACTACAAAGTTGACCGCAAAATAATATTAAATTAAAAATTAATTAAGAAAAATAAAAATTAGACTATAATTAGAATGCAAGTGAGATTTACATGAGCAAAAAATTAACTGTTTTGTGCTACAACTTATTACAAATGAGATTTACATGACCACAAAATTAACTGTAGCACTCTGAAAGTGAGGAAAACGTTGTGTAAAGGAGAAAAGAGAGAAGGAAAAGAACTTTTTCCATTTTCCTTTTCCGTGTTTGGATGAACAGCAGAAATGAGAAAAGACACTTCCCACTTCCTCACTTCCACCCAATTCCTTGAATCCAACAGCCCCGAATTCCTTGCAACCAAACACGCCCAAAAGTGAAATGAATATTGGGCTCAAGGCCCAACTTGAAGCCCAACCCAGTGTAATCGCGACAACAAGGGCTGAGCCTGAGGTTGGGCCGGTTTGAATGAGTGATTTCAGGGCTTTATTGTGCTCAAATTCTCATTTGCTTCCAAAAAAATTATCATGAATTTTCAAAAAAAGGTATAAAACTATCATCAATTTTGTACTAAACATTCAAGAAACTACCATTCTTCAATAGGACGTTAAGCTAGTGATTACGTGCATGTTGGTCTTTTTCAACTTCGCCATTTTTTAACGGCTTGTGGTAATCGTTTGAAACTGGCTAAGTTCATGATAATATTATGCATTTATGAAATTACGAGATAGTTTTTTTTAAAAATGGAGATATGTTCATGGTGATTTTTACAGGCAGCTGTTATCTAGTGTAAAATCGTCTAATCATATTTGACAAAGGGTTAAAAAATCTATATATTGTATTAACTATAGAAGGAGAAGATTTGAGTTTTGAATACGTATGGTGTGACTTTTAAATGTCCTCATATGAACTTAATGCTCGTCTGGTTTAATGCAAATGAAACAAGGGAAGTTTGAAGTTGATGGCTGGTCAAATTTTGTATCAAATCTTGATGGATGTGGTAATAACTACTCTGAGTTGCTAATAAATGGAATTTGTTACTGATTCATTACTTAAAGAATTTGAAATTTATGGCTGGTCAAATAAACGAATTTTGATACATGTAGTAATTAGGCTAATAAATACAATTTATTAGGGATTTAAATTCTATTTTATTACTTTAGAGTACAATTGTAATTTTACCACTCACGTGCATGGCACGCGTGCAAAAAACTAGTACTAAGATGATGTATTAAGTTAGAAAATTCATTTAAAAGAAGGAAAATTTCGTTACAATCACCTACTTTGCTTCATGATTAGGAAAAAAATAAAAACTCAGTTTTATAATTTTACTCGCTACAGCCTCATCCAAGTCTGCATAAAATGATTCATCACAACGGTCACTTCTTTATATATTTTCATTTTCACTTTTACCCTTCCCGTTCGCCCCCGGCGTTGCTCTCCCCACAATCCTGACCTCGACACAGAGTAATTCGCGGATCGATCTAAGCGGTCAGGTCGCCGTGGGGGTTGGAAGGGGGCGGGGAGCCCCCTCCCAAGGGTCTTAGGGGACAGAGCCCCCGAAGGATTTTTTTGGGATTAACATTTTGCAGACCACGTTTGTTCGTGCTCGCGATGAGTTTTGTTTGTGTTTGTGATCGATGTGTCATTTAAATTTGAAAAGTATTTGGGTCATTCGATGCTGGTGAATGGAGCCTACTGATATGAGGATTGCGACTCAAGATCGCAGTTCTTTGTGAAGACTGCGATTATGAGTCCTTTATTAGAAGATTGGGACTATGGTCGCAATCTTTTTATTAAATGACATTAAGGCATTTTGTAAAGATTGCGATCATTATCACAGTCCCAATAAAGACTGAAAATTTGTGTTTTGTGAGAACTACGATCATGACCGCAGTCCTAATGAAGGGTCAAAAAGCAGGGTATTTTTTTAAGGATAGCGATCATCGTAGCCTTAAAAAAACTCAGAAACATATCATTTTTGTAAGGATTGGGACTAGGATCGCAGTTCTCTTATGATCACAGTCTTATAAGACTCGAAAAAATGTATTAACAAAGAGATTTGTGATCATGATCGCAGTCCTCAGAAATAGAGCAATTTTTATGAGGACTGCAATCATGAAATAGGACTTTTCTTGTGAATACTGTGATCATGGCAGCATCCTCTATATACCAGTTGATCGCATTTTCAAAGCGGTCTGCTTTTTTTGAAACGATTACAACAGAGATTGCGTCTTTCGTTGCTGAGGAGCGTTTCTGTGCTTAACACATGTGGGCGGACATGATTAATTTAAAAAGTAGGTGGCTGAAGCGAATAAAATTATGAATCTAAGTTTTTTTTTCTAATTAGGATTTAACATAGGAAACTGTAGTGAAATTCCTAACAATAAAAAGAATTAAATTAGTCAGTCCGTGAGTTTTTAGATAAGAAAAGTCTTATCTTACGTACAGATGACCTGCAAAATTTTCGACACGCGTAATTTTCAGTGGACACAATCCGTCTACGTAATTTCCAGATGACATAAAGCAGAAAAGCTCATCAAATTGTCAAAAATTACACAAACAGGCGCCTTGATGACTGGAGCAGATATTTTCACCCTAAAAAATTATGAAGGCACCCTAGTGATTAAGGCACCCACAAATATGCTAAAGGCACCCCAAAATTTTAAAAAAAAAAGGCCAAAATGCCCTCTTCTTCTTCACCCCCTCTCCCTTCCATTCCCCCATTCACCCCTCCGGCGAACCCCTCCCCCTCCCTCTCCGTCCTTCCCCCACTCTCCCCTCCCCTCTTCCCCCCCAATCTCCCCCTCCTCTTCCTCCTTCCCAGCCAGAGGCGGAACCAGGAATAACTTTTGGGATGGGCTGCAATTTTTTTACAACATATACTTATGAATTATATGAATTTGCTAAAAGAATAAAATAGTATTCTCCACTAAATCAAGAGTTGAATTAAGAATAAATTTGCTAAAAAGTTGAACTAAGAATAAATTTACTAAAAGAAAACCAAAATAGAAGAGGTTCTACCACAATATATGAGAAAGAACAAAAATAAAAATGAGTTTAACGCAATATGCGAAAAAAATCGGCCGGGCTACAGCCCGGCCCAGCCCACGATTGGGTCCACCCATGTTCCCGACCTCCCCTCACTCCCCCTCCCGTTTGATCTCTCCTCCTCCCCCTTTCCCGGCCTCCCTCCACTCCCGTCTCCCCTCCATCCCAAATGTTGAGCTCATCTGTTCGGCCGGAATCCAGCCCAACAAATAGGGGAGGGGAGGGGGATTAGGGGGCTGGGGGAGGAGGGGAGGGCGAGATCAGGGGGTAAGGAGGGGGAGGCTAGAGAGGGAGAGGGGGAGAGGGAGGGGGAGGCCGGGGAGGAGGGAGGAGGAAGAGGAGCTCTAAGGAGTAGGGGTCACCGGAGAAGGAGGAGGAGGTAGATTGGAGGAAGGATAAAAAAGAGAGGAAGGAGGAAAAATGGGCATTTTATACATTTCACCAAGGGTGAAAGTGTCAAAACATAATGGCACACTTGTAATAATTTGTGGGGTGCCTTCATAATCTTTTGGGGTGGAAATATCCGCACTCTTGATGAATGATGATGGTATCGAAGGGGCCACACAAAAAGTGTTCATCCAAGTAAAGGGCTAGTGAAAATTTTCCCACGAGGATATAAATTATTATACATTTTTGATGCCTACAATTTAAAAAAAAAAAAACCCTTATCTTCTTGTGCAAAATTTCGCTCCAAGTAATTTCTTTGCTTTGACAGAGGATAAAAAAACCCCATCAACTTTACAAAATTTGCAGAGACACGTGCCTTTTATTATCAGGAGTGCGGTCATTTAAACACATAGAGTGATAAGTAACCTCGTAGAATTAGTAAACTCACAAAATTAATAAGTAGTCCCATTCTTTTTTGGTTCTCTCCCCCAAATTACCCTCACCCTCATCTTTCTCCTCTTCCTCAGCTTCCCACCCCAACCCCCTCCCCTGTCATCCTCCTTCCTCTCCCTCCCCCGCCCGCTACCCCCTCCTCCTTTCTCCTCCTAATCGCCGACGATGAGGAGAACGAAAGAGGGCGGCGGCGGCGGCGGGCCTCCCCTCTCCCCCCTCCCGCCTCCCCCTCTGCCATTCCCCTCCCCCCATAACTGTCTCCCTTTTATGCACACTGTGAAATGGTTGTGCACTTTCCCTGTGACATGAGCTACATATTCTTCAAAATCAAAACCAGCTTGTCACGAAGACAACGTCAAAAACAACTAGATGCCATGTTAAAATTACTATTGAACTAGATATTTGAGCATCTAGGTTAAAAACAGGTTCATGCTTCATGCTTGGGATGGTTGTCATTGTTGGGTATTCTGCTTAACAAGAATCAATCTGACAACTAATCAAGATCACTGAGATATCAACAATCTAATTGGCCAGGTCGGCAAATATCAGGTGGGAGGTTTTCCGTTCAAAAGAACGTTCCTTAATTTAAGAACCACCTTTCAATTTCCTTCCTTAGTTTAAGCACCAATTAGACTGAATCCAAGTCAGTCTCGATATACTGTAAAGTATATCCCCTGTATAAGGACTTAATCCACTTATACAGTAACACTTAGACTGAATCTAAGTCAATCTCGATATACTGTAAAGTATATCCCCTGTATAAAGGACTTAGTCCACTTATACAGTATTTGAAGTGAGGTACGCTTACAGCGAATCTCCTTAAGACAATTACGTCCCCCGCACCGGTGCTAACGGGATAATGGACGCTGGTCTCCCAAGATACAACACTTCTTCACGGTATTTGAATAGCACTACCAAATTACCGTACGGTCGAACCGTAGTCAACCAGTACCTACACAGGATTAGCAAACAGCGGTATAACGACAAATTTCAAATGAATATTTGTCTTACTCTTTTGGAGGAACACCCACTGTTGAGGACGTAGGAAGGTTGAAGAATTTTGACAGAATCTCCTTTAGGAAGTCGCTCTGAATTCCCACTTCACTTGGAAGTCGCGGATTCCCACTTCGTTGGAAGTCGCTCTGGAAGTCGTGGATTCCCACTTCGCTGGAGCCCAGTTCAGAACCGAAGTCAGAACTTTAGAGAGAGAGAGATCTCAGATTTGGTGTGTCTGAGAATGAACCCCTGGAGCGCTATTTATAGCGCTCCGGAGGGGTATTCTCGTCCACCAAATACCAGCAGTTGCGACGGTTCGGACAGAACCGTCGCAACCGATCAACCGCCCAACCGCACTGTCGGTTTTCCGACAGCGGTTGGCGAACGGTCGGATCTGTTCGCGCGGACACCCGTTGGCGGGTGATTCGAATCTTTCCGCGGGCGGGTTGGAGCGGTTCGGCCCATACCTACGGACCCTGATTCAAAAAGAACCAGGCCAGGTAGGGAACCCGAACCCGAACCCAGACCCGGGCCCGGGCCCGGGCCCCGGCCCCGGCACCGGCGCGCGTGCGCGCACGTACGTATGTACGTGCATAGTTCCCTCCTTTTCGCGCGCGAAAAATCCAAGTACCCAAAGGGCACACCCTTTGTTCTCATTTTCCTCTATTTATACCCCATGAGCTTCCATCATATGGCCAATGTGGGACTAAATGCATGTAGCTAACTTTAGTCCCTTTTGGCTTTGAATTAGGCAATCTTTGGACTTGAATATCTCATTCATTCGAAGTCGAAATTGAACATGTGAATATACCACGTTCATCACAAATGGAAGGAGAACACACTCCAACCATCATCCGGTTGATTCGATCAACGGATCTCGCCATAATTCAACTCGAAGATTCACCTTTATATTCTTCAATTCCAACAATCCCCCACAATGAATGGAGATTCAAGGAAATGACACACAAAGAGACTGACTCTATTGTGTAAGGTACTTTAGAAAAGAAACTGCATAAGGATAGGTGAACTAGGTCTTGAACCTTTCATAGTGAAAACTTTATCGGACTTACTGGCTAATCAGTGAACTAGGTCTTGAACTGTTAGCCGTTAGTGTAAGCCAAGTCAACAAGCTTCACACAGTGACTTTCCAAATCAACTTTGGTTCTCTGTTGTGTCCGTTTTGGCCCTGGACATTCTTGATTTCAGAGAGTATCTTTAGGGAATAACAGCCTCCATAGAGATTCCCAAAGAGCCGACCCAACTCTATACTCACATAGGTGATGGACCTATTAAGAGTAGTCTACTCTACTCCACTTGTTTAGTAACAAGATATAGGCATCATTAAAAGCATTTAAGCTTATTTTTAATCCACTTGTAGAAAAGCACTTATGTGCACCTTAGGAATGGATTGGAGTCAAGCTCCCAAGTGCTTACTTGCTGAGTCAATCATAACTAGTTTTTCCTCTTGAACTTAGTCCGTGGGATCTCCAGTCGCTAAGTGAGGTTTCCATTAAGCTGACTCGGTAAGGTTAGGCTTTTAGACCCATTCCCCTCGATGCGCAGTTTATACGCTCTCCACTTAAACCTTTAGTAAGCGGATCCGCTAAATTATCCTTTGACGATACAAAGTCAATAGAGATAATTCCATTTGAGAGCAACTGCTTCACGGTATTATGTCTACGACGAATATGTCTAGACTTACCGTTGTATATCACATTTTGTGCCCTAGATATAACTGCTTGATTGTCGCAGTGTATACATATAGCGGGCACTGGCTTTTGCCATAAAGGTATATCTTCTAAGAATTGTCGAAGCCATTCTGCTTCTTCACCAGCCTTATCTAAAGCTATGAATTCCGATTCCATAGTGGAACGGGCAATACATGTTTACTTAGAAGATTTCCATGATACCGCTGCTCCTGCTAGAGTAAATACGTATCCGCTAGTTGATTTTGATTCCTCAGAATCTGCAATCCAATTAGCATCACTGTATCCTTCCAGTACAGGAGGATACTTTCCATATCTCAAGGCATATTCCTTGGTATGTGATACGTAACCTAATACTCGTAGTAGAGCGGTCCAGTGTAGATCACTAGGATTGCTAGTGTATCTACTTAACTTGCTTACAGCGTAAGCAATATCGGGTCTAGTGCAATTCATTAAATACATTAGACTTCTGATAATCTGAGAATACTCCAACTGGCGTATTCCAGTTCCTGTATTCTTATGAAGGTGGACGTGTGGGAGAAAGGGATTTGTATTCTCTTTTATCCCATGATCCTTGAATCTTTCTATCATCTTATCCACGTAGTGAGATTGAGATAGACTGATTCCATCTGGTGTTCTAGTAATTTTAATTCCTAAAATTACATCAGCAACCCCCAGATCCTTCATATCAAAACTGTTGGATAACATTCTTTTAGTGGACTTAATAATCTCAATATTAGTCCCAAGTATTAACATGTCGTCTACATAAAGACAGACAATGATACATACATCTCCAACTGTTTTCGTGTAAACACACTTATCGCATTCATTGATAGTGAATCCATCTTTGATCATGACACTATCAAATTTCTCATGCCATTGTTTAGGAGCCTGCTTTAAACCATATAAGGATTTTACCAATTTACACACCTTGTGTTCTTGGCCCTTGACTTTAAATCCTTCTGGTTGCTCCATATATATTTCTTCATTTAATTCACCATTTAAGAATGCAGTCTTGACATCCATTTGATGGATATCTAAGTTGTGCAATACTGCAATCGCAATCAACATCCGTATGGACGTTATTCTTGTTACTGGTGAATAAGTATCGAAGTAGTCAAGTCCTTCTTTTTGTCGATAACCCTTGGCTACTAATCTAGCCTTGTACTTATCGATAGATCCATCGGGTTTTATTTTTCGTTTGAAAATCCACTTACACCCAATTGGTTTACTGTCAGGAGGCAAGTTTACCAATTCCCAAGTATGATTACTTAGTATGGATTCTATTTCGCTATTTATAGCTTCTTTCCACATTTGTGCTTCTGGGTTTGACATAGCCTCTTTAAATGTTTGAGGCTCGCTCTCAATAGCATATGCTATGAAATCTGGACCAAAAGATTTTGAGATTCTAGATCTCTGACTTCTTCTTGGTTCAATTTCCGCATTTACAATTGGTTCCTCGGAACTTTCGTCCCTGAACGCCATCTCGTGTGTTCTTTTCCCAGAAGTCTTATCTGCTTCCCGTTTGTACGGAAAGATATCTTCAAAGAACACAGCATCTCGAGATTCGATAATCATGTTTACATGAATATCAGGTATTTCTGATTTATGAACCAGAAATCTGTAGGCACTGCTATTCAAGGCATAGCCTATGAATATGCAGTCCATAGTTTTTGCTCCCAACTTAGTCTTTTTGGGTAATGGTGCCAGCACCTTTGCAAGGCACCCCCACATTTTGAAGTAATGGTAGGAAGGTGTCCTTCCATGCCATAACTCGAATGGTATTAGACCAAGTTTCTTGTGGGGTACTCTATTTAGAATATGATTTGCAGTTAATAGAGCTTCCCCCACAAGTTCTGCGGAGCTCCAGAACTTACGAGCATGGAATTAACCATCTCCTTCAAAGTTCTGTTCTTCCGTTCAGCAATTCCATTTTGCTGAGGAGTGTATGGTGCTGTAGTTTGATGTATTATACCGAAACTAGCACATAACTCACTAAAATCATTTGATTCATATTCTCCGCCTCTATCGGATTTTAGAATCTTGATTTTCTTGTTGAGTTGATTCTCAACTTCGGCTTTATATGTTGTAAACATATTTATTGCCTCATCCTTACTGTTCAAAAGATACACATAACAGTATCTTGTACAGTCATCGATAAAAGTAATGAAATACTTTTTACCGCCTCTAGTTGGCATAAACTTCAAGTCACATAGATCGCTATGAATTAACCCTAAAGGTTCTGTATTTCGATCTATTGAGTGAAATGAATTTTTAGCCAACTTGGCCTCAATACAAACCTCACACTTGCGAATTTCTTCTAAGTTGAGTTTAGGAATATATCCCAGATTAGACAAGTTTTTCAAAGACTTGTAATTTACATGCCCTAATCTAGCATGCCACAAAATAGGAGACTCAAGCAAATAAACAGAAGATTTTCCTTTTATTAGCTTTGGGTACAATACACGGACTTTTTATCAACCACTGCAACATTGGCTTTAAAAAGTCCATCAACAAGATAACCCTTTCCCACATACATCCCTCCCTTAGTAAGTACAAATTTGTCGGATTCAAAGACTATTCTAAATCCTTTCTTACTAAGTATAGATCCAGAAATTAGATTCTTGCGGATGTCTGAAACATGAAGGACATCGTTAAGAGTAAGCTCTTTGCCCGATGTCCACTTCAGGATGACCTTGCCCTTTCCTTCAACCTTTGAGGAAGCTAAATTACCCATGAATAATTGCTCATCTTGCTCTAGCCTTTGATATTCTGAGAATAACAATTTCTCCGAGCAGATGTGCCTAGTAGCTCCCGTGTCTACCCACCAATCTTTGTTATTGGTTGTCAGATTTACTTCTGACACCACAGCTGAAAGACTTGGTGATTCATGGTTGGTCATGTTGGCCTGTGGGTGGCTTTTCTTGTTCTTCTTTAGACGGCTGCGGCATTCATTTGCTTTGTGACCTTCTTTGTTGCAGATGTAACAGGTCCCTTTGAAGCGCATGGTTCTGCCGTCTTGAGCCTTGCCATTGTACCCCTGGGAAGGCTTCTTCCTCTTCAAGCTTTTGGAAGTAGACGCTTTCCCCTTTGAGTCCTCGATCACATTTGCTTTTGCTTCGTAGGAGTTCTTGCTGCTCCTTTTCTCGGACTTGCGGTTGTCCTCCTCTATACGAAGCCTCACAATGAGATCTTCCAACTTTAGCTCCTTTCGCTTATGCTTCAGGTAGTTCTTGAAGTCTCTCCACGCAGGGGGAGCTTCTCCACGATGGTTGCAACCTGAAAAGTTTCAGGAAGAATCATACCTTCGGCCTCTATCTCGTGCAAGATAAGTTGGAACTCTTGCACCTGACTGATGACAGTCTTGCTATCCACCATTTTATACTCCAGAAATCGTCCAACGACGAACTTCTTGGTACCAGCATCTTCAGTCTTGTATTTCTTGTCAAGACTGGCCCATAATTTCTTTGCCGTAGTGATTGAACTGTAGACGTTATAAAGAGAGTCATCCAGTCTATTAAGAACATAATTTCGGCAAAGGAAATCACCTTGTGTCCAAGCATCGACTGCAAGGACTGAGTCCCGATCAGTTCCGGGTTCTGGTGGATCCTCCTGCAGGAATTTGGCCAGATATAGAGTGGTCAAGTAGAAGAGCATCTTCTGTTGCCACCTCTTGAACTCTGTGCCATCAAACTTTCCTGGCTTCTCCGGCTTCGGGTTAGGAGTGGAGTAGGCATCAAACCTTGGAGCGGTATGTTTGTTGCCTTGCTGGAGGTATCTTGATTTGTCTCAGACATTTTTTCTGCAAGTTCAAGCAGAACAGAAGTGAGAAACATTAATTGTCTTAAGATTGTTGGGTATTCTGCTTAACAAGAATCAATCTGACAACTAATCAAGATCACTGAGATATCAACAATCTAATTGGCCAGGTCGGCAAATATCAGGTGGGAGGTTTTCCGTTCAAAAGAACGTTCCTTAATTTAAGAACCACCTTTCAATTTCCTTCCTTAGTTTAAGCACCAATTAGACTGAATCCAAGTCAGTCTCGATATATTGTAAAGTATATCCCCTGTATAAAGGACTTAATCCACTTATACAGTAACACTTAGACTGAATCTAAGTCAATCTCGATATACTGTAAAGTATATCCCCTGTATAAAGGACTTAGTCCACCTATACAGTATTTGAAGTGAGGTACGCTTACAGCGAATCTCCTTAAGACAATTACGTCCCCTGCACCGGTGCTAACGGGATAATGGACGCTGGTCTCCCAAGATACAACACTTCTTCACTGTATTTGAATAGCACTACCAAATTACCGTACGGTCGAACCGTAGTCAACCAGTACCTACACAGGATTAGCAAAACAGCGGTATAACGACAAATTTCAAATGAATATTTGTCTTACTCTTTTGGAGGAACACCCACTGTTGAGGACGTAGGAAGGTTGAAGAATTTTGGCAGAATCTCCTTTAGGAAGTCGCTCTGAATTCCCACTTCACTTGGAAGTCGCGGATTCCCACTTCGTTGGAAGTCGCTCTGGAAGTCGTGGATTCCCACTTCGCTGAAGCCCAGTTCAGAACCGAAGTCAGAACTTTAAAGAGAGAGAGAGAGATCTCAGATTTGGTGTGTCTGAGAATGAACCCCTGGAGCGCTATTTATAGCGCTCCGGAGGGGTATTCTCGTCCGCCAAATACCAGCAGTTGCGACGGTTCGGACAGAACCGTCGCAACCGATCAACCGCCCAACCGCACTGTCGGTTTTCCGACAGCGGTTGGCGAACGGTCGGATCTGTTCGCGCGGACACCCGTTGGCGGGTGATTCGAATCTTTCCGCGGGCGGGTTGGAGCGGTTCGGCCCATACCTACGGACCCTGATTCAAAAAGAACCAGGCCAGGTAGGGAACCCGAACCCGAGCCCGGCCCCGGCCGGCCGCCGCCCGAGCCCGAGCCCGATCCCGGCACCGGCACCGGCCGGCCGCCGCCAGCGGCAGCGCGCGTGCGCGCACGTACGTGCATAGTTCCCTCCTTTTCGCGCACGAAAAATCCAAGTACCCAAAGGGCACACCCTTTGTTCTCATTTTCCTCTATTTATACCCCATGAGCTTCCATCATATGGCCAATGTGGGACTAAATGCATGTAGCTAACTTTAGTCCCTTTTGGCTTTGAATTAGACAATCTTTAGACTTGAATATCTCATTCATTCGAAGTCGGAATTGAACATGTGAATATACCACGTTCATCACAAATGGAAGGAGAACACACTCCAACCATCATCCGGTTGATTCGATCAACGGATCTCGCCATAATTCAACTCGAAGATTCACCTTTATATTCTTCAATTCCAACAGTCATGTTAGAAGTTTCTCTTCAGAATATATAGCATACCTCAGTAGCATCCAGCTACCGATGTCCGCAGAGAAATCTTTATTTGCACTTGCTTTGTGATTCCACCAACTCGAACAAGCAGGGCCAGGGAGGGGAAGGCGGGCGAGGGAGGGGGTCTTACCGCCGGCGGTCATGAGTTGAGGGAGAGGGGAAGGAGAAGAAGGAAGAAGGGGAGGGGAGGGGAGGCCTGCCTCCAGGGCAGGGCGGTAAGAGGAGGAAGAAGGGTTGGGTAGTTTCGTCATTTACTCAGGGTAAAATTATTAAAAAAATAATGGCAACCTCGTAATAACTTTTTTCGTCTCCTTGTCATTTCCGCCTTATCAATTCCTTGGGTTTAAATAACGGCGCACTGTTAGCAGGGATGGATACCTGCAAACATTGACGGCCCCTTCCCTGCGAGAGATTCACGAAGAAGTCCTATAAATAACTGTGAGCGTGGTAAACTCCCCCTCTTCTTCAAGTTTGTTTTTCTTTGCCCTCATTTTTCGATTTGGTCGCTATATTAATTATTATTTAATCACAGTTTTGTTGAATTTTTGAGAAAAAAATCAAGTATGGATTTCTTAGAGTTGATGGGTGAGGATGAGTCGGCCATGGTGCTCATGTGCCTGGATGATGCGCCTGATCTTGTGAGGGCCAGCTGTGTTTCAAAATCTTGGTACCAATTTGGTAAGAGAAAAAAGTCTGCTTTTTTGGCGTTTAGAATCTTTGTTTTACTCTTGTTTGGTGTAAATTTGGTTGTTTTGGGATTTGGGTATGTGATTTTGTTGGGTTTTTTTTTTTTTTTTTTTTTTTTTTTTTTTTTTTTTTTTTTTTTTTTTTTTGGAAGGGGTTGTGATGGGGTTGGAGTGGGTAGCTCAAGATTGTAACAATTATTGCTACCCTTTAAAAGTTCAGTTTTTTGTTATTTTGTATGTAATATTTCAGATTCCTTATCATGGTGTTGATTGCTTTTATGGGTATTTTTTTATTTTTTAATTTAAAAATGGAATTTAGAAAAGGTATTTTAGTGATTCTAGTATTGAGGATTCTTAATGTGTGATTGTAGTGACTAAGATTATGATAGTGAGGAATGGGATGATTAGAGATAATAGCATACTAACATAATAATAGCTGAAGTCTTTTTAATCTTGGGAAATTTAATCACCGCCCTTTCTTGTGTGATAATTATTGTTGACCTTCCAGTTATATGGATCCACTTGAACTTCTTCAATTTCCCCAACAATCCAAAAAATGGAAATTTTCAAATTCACCTGTTACCCCCATCATCCTATATGAGCTTTCAATCCTAGACCATCAACTCTTGACATTTATTATTTCTAATTATTTGTCTATGCATGTATTTAGGGCATGAGTGTTTACATTCTGATTGAACAAAAGAAACTAAAAATGAAAGTAAAAATACAGATTGAGAAAGCAAGTCAAGGATTACTTTAATTGTTTGACATAATGGTCAGGATGTGGTTGCCAAGCATGAATTCAGCATATTTTGATTTATGGGGATTGTTTTTACTCCAAGCATGCAGTACTTGATAGAGTTTCATATATTTTTATATACTTTATTTAGTGTATTTTTGTTTATATCTATATCGAGTTTCATATTTCCCACACAATGCTAAACTTTGTCTTAAAATTTTGTTTTTAGTAATTAGAAACGGTTTCGTCCAGAAGCTATGCAAGAGATTGTGCCCAGAGCTCTCAATCTTTCATCATGTTATTGAAGAAAGTAGTTCTCCCGGGATTGCTGGAGGTGGCTCTAGCAGTGATACGAAATGGAAGGTGCTGGAGAGAGAGCACAGGGTGTATAGCTATTTAAGCCACTGTCTTGTTTCACCGGCGAAAAGAGAGGACTGCATCCTAAAACCTATCGGAGCCTCCAGTACCGATAATTATCCATATGAGAGCATTAAGCATACATTGAACCCAAGTGATCGAGGGGAGACCGGACCTTCATATTGGTCCAGTAAAGGGGAAAATGATCCTGAAGTTCCAGAGATTCTCACTTACAGATTAAAATCCAATTTATGCATTGTTAGTGAAATACAGATCCAACCATTTAAAGGTTAGTCTTGATGATATGTCGTATGCTTTAGCATGGTTCTTTATGTGTCTGTTGATCATTTCCACTTATTGTTATTATTTGTTGTTGTTTTTTGTGACCAGCATTTTTCCAGTCTGGTCATCCTATATACTCGTCGAAGTCTGTGAGGTTTAGACTGGGATATTCTAGAATAGGCCGAGAGACAACAGATGAAATGTTAACAGGCCAGCAGTATACTGATGATGACTACATGTGGACGTATGTTTCTCCAGAATTTCCAATGAGTCAGGTACAACAAAGCACCTTGAAGTTCTCTTGGCTATGGTTAATTTGAATGAGAAAGTTAAGAACTGCTACACATGATGAGTGATTGAAGGTTTCTTTACAGAAGTGAATTCCTTTCCACATATCTCATAAATCATTAATATCTGGGTTACTTGGATACTCAGTTTCAAAGTACTTGATATTTTGATCGAGTTTATATTAGGAGATAACCCAACCTTTTTTTTCTGTTTGAGGAAAGTTAATAACCCAACCATGATTAGTTGATTCCTTCACTGTATGGAAAGTTACTCTGTCTTAATTGATTGCTTGTGGATATTTTAGCTACTTCAGAAATTTGAACGAGCACTAACTAGTAGGTGAAATTGGTAACTGTAACGTTCCGTTGGTATAACCATTTTGCAATTACACATGTGAGTTATTCTACTGCAGTTGCTGATGGTATGAACATGAAGGTTAGCAACAATAAGATTTGAAATGTTTGTGATTCCTAGGGTAAACCGGTCTATCTAGCCTGGTTTTGTCTCTTTTTTACCTCGTCACCTCGTTAGTTTTTTTTGGCATATTCATGTTAGGATTATGACGTGAATACGCCGTGAAGGTTGATTAATATCAGATTTGGCAGTTTCTTTTCTGGATCTGTTTTGACTCCGAGTTGGATTCAAGTTTTCTTTATTCTGATTGAAGGTGTTTTGAGTCTGAGTTGGATTCAAGTTTCTTTTATTCTGATTGAAGGAGTTTGTTTAGGACTAGGAGAGTTATATGATTTATAAATAACCCCTTAGGGGTGATATTCAATGTATTCCAAGAGAATCTTATGAATTTGTAATTCCTAAGGGTGTAATTCATCTAGGTGAGAAATTCGTGAGAGAAGTTTAGCCACTAGGGTTCGCTGTTCTTGGCGGCCATCAAGAGCTAGGTGTAAGTAATTTTTATTGTACTCCCCCAAAGTTTTAATAAAGTTTCTCCCCCTTCTCCGTGAACATACACACGATCTGTTTGATCGATGGAATCACGTTATATTGTGTGTCGGCTTTCTATCTACTTTGCTATATCTTCTTCTCTTCTTCAACAAGTTGTCTTAGTAGATCATGTGATTCGTATCTACTACGCCACCCCAGTCGATCGGGTCGTGGGGGCGTCCTCTTCTGAAAACTAAACAATTGGTATCAGAGCATACATGTTGTTTCTCAATAATTGGTATCAGAGTAAAGTAACTTGAAGATGTCTGCGATTAAGTTCGATATTCAGAAGTTCAATGGCGTCATCAATTTCAACAGGTGGCAGATTAGGATGAACGCTATCCTTACCCAGAGCGGGTTGAAGAAAGCATTACTCGGGAGGGAGAAAAAGCCTTAAGACATGAAGGAAAAAACTTGACAGGAGTTGGATGAGAAAGCCTTGACAGCTATTCAGCTTTACTTGGCAGATGAAATGTTGGATGAGTTTTCTACAGAGAAAACAACGTCGTCGCTGTGAGAGCGACTTCAGGATCACTATCTGAAGAAGTCGTTGGTGAATCGATTGATTCTGAAGCGGCGAATCCTTTCTTCTTCGTATGCATGAAAGTATACCTATCAAGTCTTACATTGTATAATTTTCCTCTATTATCAATGATCTAGATAAGATAGAGGTTAATATAGAAGATGAGGATTAAGCACTTCTATTATTGTGTTCTTTACCTTTTTCATAAAAGAGCTTTAGGGAAGCTATTATCTATGGAGGCAAGTCAACAATCAAGGTCAATGAGATCAAGGAGCATCTACTCAATAAGGACAGAATTAACACCCAGTTGACGGGTGAGTCTCATCATGATGATTCCGGGCAAGTTCTTTATTCAAGGGAGAAGTGTAATAATGGAAGTTCCACAAGTAACTCAAAACACAAGAATTTGACGTGTAACTATTATCAAAAAAAGGGGCACATTAGATCTGAGTCTTTGTTTCGAAAGAAGAAACAATCAGATGCTAATGTCACTGAACTGGTTGAAGGAGATGAAGAACAGTGCGACGTTCTATCTGTTACAGACAGACCAGTTGGTAATAAAGATAGATGAGTCATATATTCTGGATGTTCGCAGCATATCAGTTCCAATAAGAAGATTCTCTTCATGCACTTCGGTCATGGGGAATTCCGCTTCAAGCAAGGTGATTGGTAAAGGAACAATCCAGTTTTGATCTCATGATGGATGCATCACTACTCTTCGAGGCGTTCATCATGTTCCCAATTTAAGGTACAATCTCATCTCTCTTGGAGCCTTACATAGAGAAGGGTTTTGTTTCAGTTCGAAAGATTATCTTATGGAAGTTTTCAAAGAGGCCCATGTGATGTTTCAAGCCGAAGGTGTCGGCAATGTGTATATGTTGCGGAATTCGGAGGTTACAGTTGGTGGATTGCAGTTATCCTCGGCTTTAAAAGCGGCAGTTGTATAATAATCAGAGACTACAATAGATTTGAGCTCGGATGTTCAGTTGTACCTCGAAGGGAGATTGGGACTAGGCGCGCAATAAGGTAGTCCAGATCGTTACTCCTGTGGTGGAGCAAATTCACATAGATCTAAGGAGATTATTGGGTAATAAAGTTCAGGTTGGGCCTGAACTTATTCGACCTAATCAAGATGTAAACCTCATGAGAGGATTATAGAGAGGAGGGAGATGAAGTCAGATTTGTTCAATTGTGCGTGGATGCGAGCACATGGAGCATGGTGGCTATTCTCGGATTTAGACGTATTCAAGTCAAGAGGGAGATTGCTAGGATTATGACGTGAGTACGTCGTGAAGGTTGATTAATATCGGATTTGACAGTTTTCTTTTCTGGATCTGTTTTGAGTCCGAGTTGGATTCATGTTTCTTTTATTCTGATTGAAGGAGTTTGTTTAGGACTGGAAGAGTTCTATGGTTTATAAATAACCCCTTAGGAGTGGCTTTCAATGTATTCCAAGAGAATACTATGAATTTGTAATTCCTAAGAGTGTAATTTATTTAGGTGAGAAATTCGTGAGAGAAGCTTAGCCACAAGGGTTCGCTGTTCTTGGCGGCCATCAAGGGTTTGTAACTTCTCAGCGTGAGGTGTAAGTAATTCTTATTATACTTCCCTAAAATTTTAATAAAGTTTCTCCCTCTTCTCTTGTGGACATACACACGATCTGTTCGATCGGTAGAGCCACGTTATATTGTGTGTTGGCTTTTTTATCTACTTTGCTATATCTTTTTCTTTTCTTCTCCAAGTTGCCTTAGTAGACCATGTGGTTTATATCCGCTGCGCCGCCCCAGTCGATCAGGTCGTGGGGGCGTCCTCTCCTGATATCACAAAAATTGGTATCAGAGCATACAGATTGTTTCCCAACAATTCACATAAATGGGCATGGAACACATGAGTTATCTGTTAAAATTTATATTCTGCAGCTTGCTTGCTTATGGGATTTTGCTTCCAACTGAGTCAGCTTCATCAGATTTGTACTGTATTTCAAGCTGAAAATTTGTGTATAATATTCTTGTTCTTGAGTTAAAAACTAGCAAAATACAAGATGTCTTCAAAATATATAAAATTTTAAGCTTGTTTCATATTTGAATACTATATCGTATTGCAACAAAATACTACTTTTCTTCTAATGTAGAAGTGCATGACAGGTTTTGAAGAATGAAACTGAAGTTGTTGCATTTCTCTTTGTTAAATCACTAGAAAAACCATAAAATTTATGCAGATACTCATAGTTGCCAGATTCAATTGAACAACATGAGTTTCATGATGTCTGAACGAAGATCTGTGTCACATTGCTTACATCTGTAGAAGAATATGATAGGTTTAGGAAAAAGGAGTTCCTTCTCGATTTGAATGAATTTCTGATGGGTATTGGATCTTGATTGCTGTTTTATTGAAGCTGAGATTTTTCATTGAGAATTAGGTTTGCAATGCAGAATCTGGCAACAGGTTAGGATTTTTTTTTTTTTTTGCCTTTTCTTTTTCTGATAGTGTCATAAAATAAACATCTGATGGCATAATCTGTGTATTGTGGCCTAAACGATTGTTATTCGCAGGAAAATGCCTTGCAATCTTTTAAGCTTCCGCGCCCTGTTATCTGCATCGGTGGAATTGTTCAAATTGAACTGCTAGAGAGGGTTCAGAGACAAGAACTTGATGGTTTATATTATTTCTGGTGAGTCTCCAAATGCACCTATGTTATAGTTGTAACAGTCTTTATCCTCAACACTCATACAGGCACATATACAACATCTCCTTATTTCTTTGTTCTTTATTATTATTATTAGAGAATTTGAGAAATAGGTGACTATAGTATTGTGTAAATAAATTTCTATTCAATGTTTGCATATTTTAAAACTAGTTAAGATTAGTATTTCTCTTAGTAAAACACGCTCATGTCTACTTTGCTTTCTCTTTTCCTTTTGAAGTGTGTGCCACATTAAAGTGATTGGGCGCAAGCTTTCACCCGTTCTGGACTTCGATAACCTTCATGACGCCGTCAGCAGTTCAGTCTTGAAGTATTTTCCAGATGCTAGGGCCCATTCTACATCTGAAATTCAAGAATCCAAGGCTCAAATGCAGTCTACTTGGCAGGCTTTCACTACGAGACTCAGGGATTCAGATGGAACCGTAGGGTTCTTAAACAGGTTCCTTCTGGCCGTGCAACATGATGATTTCGGTCCTGATGAAGATCTCATATAGGGTTTTTAATTATACATTTATCTATTAGTAATGGAGCTTTTGAGGAACTCTGCGGACACATTAGCATTGTTATACTATTTATTATTATGGGCAGTGAGGTTTGGTTATCGATGAACCATCCGCTTCTCATTGAAATGGCGAAGCATTTGTATTGATCTACAATGGGCCTTGCTGGTTCTGAAAGACGAGGCATCACGTTCTTGGGGAGTGGATGCGGCCGAACTTAATGGTTAATTTTGTCTGAGCTTGAGATTTTATAAACTGTAAGAACGTATCACTGTTTGGCTTTAGATGTTGGGACATGAGAGTTAACACTCTACATCTGAACTACATATATTTGAGTTGAGAATGAACTCAATTTTAGGCATTGCTTATCTTTCAAATCCTCGTGGGTTGTAAGTTAACTCTCACCTGTATTGGCTTTTTGTGATGCCCTGTTTACAATTGCATTAAACTCTGCCATATTTGACAGATTAACAGTGTTGTTTGCTATGACTTTGTTTAGATTTAAGATGAAAACGAGCAACATCCAACCATATATGAAAAAAAAAGCTTTTGTGGGCTGAAACATATGAGGAATTATCATGCACTATTTAGTTGCACGGGAAAATGATATAGTCGAAAATTGAAGTTGAATCAACAACTAAAAAGAAGAATTTACATTTTTGCTAAAAACTCATACAAAAATGGATTATCACCGGTTAACTACTAATCGCAATAATTCATCTTAAAATTTTTGTAAATTCTAATTTTCAATTGATAAACTGAGATTGCATGTTGTGTTCAAATTTAACCAAATAATATGAGAGCCTCATATTGAAGTGTCTAATGTAGCTCAATAGATTACGATGAGCATGTTCTAGTGGGTTTCGGGTTGGTTTATGTGCGGGTTTGGTCTTTATTTTTAAGCTGTCTGAGCTGGACTGGGCGGGTTGATATAGAAAAAGTGTTTAATGTGAAAAAAAAAATCTGACTCTAATATTTGTCAAAATGTATGGACTCACCAGGTTGGGCTCGAGCAGATGTTCGAGGCGATTTTTGCTCGCATCTGTTCGGGTAAAAATATAACGCAGGCCTAGTCCAAGGAGGTCATCTTTCTTGATTCATATTTCCAGCAGCGTCTAACGAAATATTATTAAACATGGGCAAAAGTCTTTAATAAGCCCTCCAATATCTTAGAAATATTATTAAACATTGGCGAAAGTCTTTAGTAAGTCCGCCAATATCTCAACGCCAATTCAAGATGCACATTTAGAAACCACTGCAATATAAACTTTTCCCAATTAGTAGATTGTTTGCGATGTGGTAACACATCAAGCATGTTTATGAAGTTCGTCAAAATTCTCTCTTGTTGTTAGTCATCACATCTTCAGATTCGTGGCGATTGTGTGTGTTCAATCATGCAATCTGCGTAGTGATGAAAATATAATTTGATTCCAAATCATATTAGTAAAAGATTTTGGTCAACGTTGAGTTAGACTAGAAGTATTTATTTAGAAGAGTTTTTACTTCTTTAAAAGTCAAAGTCTAATTATGATTGTAGTAAGAGTTTCTATTTATTTGAGTTCATATAATAGTAGTAGTATTTGGTTATTAGAGTGTGTGTAGGAGTAGGAGACTAGAGAATTTATATTTTTATAACACAAGAGGGCTCAATTTTGTATGATAAATTGTTTGAGAAATTATTAGAGTCAATAAATAAATTTATTGTTTTTCTTCCTCCATAGATTTATCTCCTCTCATATTTTCTTTATCGAAGATCAAGAGTTAACTCATCAATTCTAAACAAAAAGTAACACACAATTTTTTTTTTTTTTTTTTTGCTTGGGTAAAAGTAACAAACAATTCAATTATAAAAATTCCAAATATAAGATAAAAAAAATGTGTAAATGTTATCGTAACCAATAAGAGTAATATAGCTTCCACAAAAAATTAGAAAACAAGCATCCTTGTTGAAAATTAGAAAATGTTTCCAAAACAAACTAATTCTACCCAGAAGTATCCCTCATTCAAAAGAAAAGTATATTATATCTATTGTATATTTTCAATTTAAATTAATAGTTATGTTGTTCTTAGGCTTTTGCAATCCTTGATGAAAAGTAGGGACTCTCAAACTTGCATGGATACATTAACGAGTATGTTTTGTTTGTGGTGTTTGCGGTGTTGGTGGTTTTGTGTGTGCATGTGTGTTGGTGATATGAGATGAAATGAAACAAGCCTTGTATCTTACTTGCATATATTGTGCAGTTGTACATAGACATGGGAAGCCGATATGAATCTGTACATGTACATATGCGACATTGTCTCTTGAGGGTGCTATTTATCTTCTCCATATGGTAACATAATTCCATATTAAACATATATTTTACAAAAGCTATGACTCGTGCTCGCCATGCCAAAGTTTTGAGCTACGATGATGAACGGTACTATTGGAATTCATAGCGCATCCGCGAAGGACCATTGCTGATTGAATTGTCCAAATTCATTGACAAAGTAGAATTGTCAGCACAAGTTATAAAATATCATAAGTTTATAATAAAATAACAACCGAACATTATAAGTTCACAAGTTATCAATCAAGTTAACAATTTAACATCATAAGCTTAACATCTCTTCCACATATACATTCATGATGAGTGTATCTTGTATTGAAGAGCTTAACATCTCTTCTTTATGTGGTACACGTGTGTAGGGGGAGCTTCACATCTCCTCTTATGCATTACATAATGTGTGTTATGTGAATTAGGGCTTAACATCCCTCCTTCATGTAATGCATATGTGTAGGGAAGCTAACTTAGCGTCTTCCTCTTCATGAATGTATATAGCATATAACATTTATTGATCTTTATTTATTTTCAATTGGTATCAAGATGCTTCATTGACATATTTTCAATTGATATCCTAATTGATTGTCACCCCTTATTGACCTTGTTTTTGTTTTTAGACAAAAAGGGGGAGAACATTATTTTTATGGTTTTGATTGACAAAAAGGGGAGAGAGATTTTTACCCCTCATTTTATTGTTTTGATTACTTACCCCTTTGTTGATGATTGACAAAAAGGGGGAGAAAGATTTTGAGTTTTGAGTTTGATATATGCATATTTATGTTTTTGCATATATTACGTTTAATATAGTTTAATGTTAATTGGTATCTCTAGAACATGTTTTATTTTGAATATTTCATTTGGTATCTAGAGCATCTTGTTTATGCATTGTCATTCATGCATATTTATGTTTATTTGTTTTATGCATGAGTTAAGGGGGAGCTTCTTTGAAGCTTAACTCTAATCCATGCATATATAACTCCATGAGTTTTGTCATCATCAAAAAGGGGAGATTGTTGGCCCAAAGGCCTTCCACCCTAGTTTTGATGATGATTAACTCATGTAGTTATGTTTACTAATAATCTTGTGTTGTTTAAGTTTCAGATCATTAACCAAGATATTAGTTGGTGATTAGCTTCAACAAGGTGTTTAGAAGCTTTTCATGGTGATTCCGGTGCCAAAACTTAAAGATCATTCCTTTGCACTTGGTGGATCACGGTTTTGGAGCAAGTCTACTTGAAGATGAAGATCATCAAGAAGACTTAGGTATCCATAGTTTTTATAGTGTGTTTAGATCCATTTGTAAAGCTTAGTATAGTTGATATGCTCAAGTGCACTAACACACACGTTTTATGTTTGGTTTTTTGTTTTCATGAATAGTTGATCAAAACAAGTTTAATTGATATATGTATAGTTGTTTCATTCTATACATGCATGCTTAGCTTTTAAACAAACTTATTTTGACTTCTCTATTCATGTATTGAAAAATCAAGTTTGATAAAATACAAGTGTTTGTTTTGATAAAATTTGCAAGACTCAAAAATGATTTGAATATGTTGATATATGTCTTGAAATTATTATCACAAGTTTGTGTTTCAATATAAAATATTAAAACAAGTTTTATGGGATTTTTAGAAAAGATAAAAGAGTTTTATAAAATATGTTTTAACCCAGTTTCTGACCCAGGTTTGTGCTGACAGGCCAGGTCGGTCGACCGTATGGGTCGACCGCACCAAGGGCCGGTCGACCCATAGGGTCGACCGACGTGCACAGACTTGTGCACGTCTGGCAGACACAAATCCGGTCGACCGTACGGGTCGACCGGGTCTGAGAGCAGAGCTCTCTGTTTGTTTGGGTCGACCAGGCGGGTCGACCGTGGTTGCCCAACGGTCACATTTCTGACCGTTGGCGGTCGACCCGGCCGGTCGACCGGTAGCCTGTCAGGCTGCCAGCTCAGCCTAACGGCTAGTTTTCTGATGAGCCTATATAAACCCCATTTCTTTGAGATTTTGGCCAAGGTTTTTACAAGAGAAAAATTCCTAGTTTTCCTGAGTTTAAAACAAGTTTTAAAAAGAGTTTTTAGGCTTTAAACTTCTCATCTTTATTGTTTTGGGTTTTTAAAAAATCAAAGAAAACTATGGTTTTGGGAGATTGTATTGATTTTCATTTTCTATCATTTACAAGAGATTTCCCAAGTAGTTTTTCTTTGTTGCTTGTTTCCAAAAACACCTAGTTTTTCCACTTGAGCTATCACCTATTCTATTCTATTAGGATCATTTGTTTGTGGGAAAAAGAAAAGAAAGAGAGATTGTTTGAGGTTGTTGAGCCTCCAAGTTGTAAACCCTTTTCTTTGTTGGGTGCTCCCTCTCAGGTAGAGGTTGAGGTTTGGTTTGCTCCCTCTTTGGTAGAGGTGGAGATTGGTGTTTGCTCCCTCTTGGTGAGGTGGAGTTGGTTGTTGGTTTGTATCCCTCAAGTGTGAGGTGGATTGGTTGTTGTATTGGCTACGGGTCTACCCCTCGGTTGTGAGGTGGTTGTTTGAGAGAGGAGTTTGGTACTCCTAGAGTTGTAACAAATCCTCTTCGGTAGAGGTTCCCTCGGTGGGAGATAGTGGATTGGAAATCCTACACGGTGGTGTAGGCGGGGATATAGAGTTAGGGGCTCGAACCTCGAAACATATCTTGTCTTAGCGTTTGATCCATTGTCTCTCTAACTCTCTCTCTCATTTAATTGTGCAAAGCATCATTCATATCATCATATCATATTTGCTTGTGTTGCCTTGCATTATTTCATATTGCTATTCATCCTTATATGCTTGGCTTGATTGTGTGTGCCTCACTTATACTTAACCACAAGAGCTTCATATAGCACCTCAACCCATTCAAGGGGAATCAAGAGGAGTTAGTCCAGAGCCCTTCACGGGGAATTCGGCTACACTTGTGTATTGTATTAAGTGTGTTGCAAGAATAGTTTTAAGCTTCCGCATTTAGAGCACTTAGTTCACTAGATTAGCACTTGTACCTATTCACCCCCCTCTAGGTGTTTTTCAGGTGGAGGGGTGGAGGTGATGGGAGTGGTGGTGAGGACAAAGGAGGTGGAGGTGGCAGAAGCGACATGAACGATTAAAATGGAGGTGGTGGGGGGAAGGGGGGAGAGAGAGAGAGAGAGAAGAGAAGGTGGTGGTGGGGTCGACTGGAGGAGGCAAAGGGGCGAAGGCGAGCACGGTTGGGGGAGGCAGAGAGAGGGCTGGAGGAGGCGAACAGGATGTAGGCGAGCGCGAATGGGGGAGCAAAGAGGTCAGAGTAAGCGGGAGGTGGAGAGGGCATAGGGGCGACTAGGGGTGGTGAAGAGGGCAAAGGAGGCCATGGGGGGGCAAAGGAGGCAAAGGCGAGGGAAGACAGCGACGGATGAGCGCTTAATGGGTTGGGGAGACTTTTTTCTTTTGTCTTCTTTTTAATGAAATTTAATAGTGGAGAGGGGTGAAAGGTATATTGGGTATTAAAAAGTCCCATGACTAGCACGTACAAATTATCTTAACAGGAGGCTGACAAATGTTATTTTCTTGAAAATTTGAGGGATAGTCTGTGATATTTTCTTGAACTTTTCAAAGTACATAGCATTTTCTTGAAAAACGTTAAAAGTTTATGGTACTTTTATGAATTTTAGCCCCCTTTTGAGCATCCAAATAATAGAATTGAGAGGGTACTCTAAATTGAGAATCCGTAATAAGTACCAAGGGCTCACTTTTCATTCTGAATTTGGTGTTTCCCACCTATCAAATATACCATAACACGAGAAGAAATCTCTCACAACATTGTTCACATTAAAGTTCACAAGTGGTCATCCACTGTACCAACGTGGACATCGCAAGTGGTGGGAGGAGCTAGCGATGAAGCTTGATGAGGTCGTGAAGAGGTAAAGTATAACAAAAGAAATATGAAAAATTTGTCTTCAGGTCTTTGAGACAAAAAGTTATGTGAAAAGCTTTTCATGATTTTCCCAAAAAAAAAAACTCTTTCTCTCCCATATGCACCCATTTTTTCCGTAAACTTTAAAATAGTTAAGAATAAGTTTTGTATCTAGAGTTCGGGTTTACCAAATCTTAGACGCACTAATAAGAAGAGAGGAAAAAAAAATAAAAACTATGTAACCCAGTGACTGAAAGGAGATCAATTTTCGTAAATAAATTTCGTATAGGTTTATTTTTTTATTAAATTCAAAAATAAAATAAATTTTTTTTTTCCAAAATTGTCCTTTCTAATATTTTATTATTGAATGAATTTCATTATCAATATTCGAATCATGTCCAATCCAATATGGCTGAATTGGTAGACTTTTTAACAAATAATAAATCACACAGCAAACTGCAATAAATAGAGAAAAGGGCGTTACAATAACTGAGAAGTCATTCCTTCTTCAGCCCGCCATTCTTCATCGTCATCTTGAACTCCTCGAAGTTGACGCAGCCGTCGCCGTCGGAATCTCCGGCTCTGATCATCCTGGCGCAGTCCTCCTCGCTGCACTTCTCCCCGAGCTTCTGCAGCACGAGCTGCAGCTCCTTGGCCGAGATCAGCCCGTTCCGGTTCACGTCGTACATGTCGAAAGCGTCCTTCATCTCGCCGTCGGCGTCTCCGTCGCTTTCATTGAACTCCGCAAACTCTTTCTTGTCGACGAAGCCGTCGCGGTCGGAGTCCATCTCCTGGATCATCTCCTCCACCTCGCGCTCGCTGACCTCGGGCCCCCTCAGGGCGCGCACCACGTTTCCGAGCTCGGCCGCGGAGATCTTGCCGTCGCCGTTCTCATCGAAGCGCTTGAACACCTTGTCCACCTCTCCTGTTGCTTCTGCTGGGTCGACATCCATTGTTTGAATCGAGATTAAGAACCGTTGGAGATTTGAGGCCCTTTTATGGAGACAGAAGAGATTTTTTTTTTTTTTTTTTTGGGGTTCTTTTAACTTTTTTTTTCCCTCTTAATTATTTTCTTTTTGTAATTAAGTAAATAGGAGCGTTGGACGATGTAACGGAAATAACGGACGTGCTCCTGCATTTGTGAGGAGTGAAAAAGAGAGAGGCAATGGAATGCGCGGAGATGTGAGAAGTGGCACTCACGGAGCCTAGAATTTTCACATGGACAAATTAGAAATTTTTTTTGCTCACTGCATTTTCCGTCACGGTGGTCACCACGCCCACCTGGGCTATTGATTCCCATGAGCCTCCGGGTGGGACGCAGTGATCCCACTCGGCTGAATGGCTCTCAAGTCACAGTGATCGCGGTGAACGAGTCACGCAGTGAGCAAAATGGAGCTAGGACAAAAAAAAATCTGCATAATGTATGTATAATCGAATACTTGAAAAGGGTGAACCTATCATCATTGAAAAGAATAAAGGCTCCTATTTTCCGAATGACCGATTCATTCGTTACAGTGGGCCTGTACAACCAAGCCTGTTGGGTTTCAAGCTGAGGTTTTTGATGTCGAGAAGGCCGTAATGCTCGCAAGAGCACAAATATTTTTTCTTAGCCCATATTCCCATTTCACCCCTTCTCTTGGGCCTTCGAACCGGCGAGCTGAACCAGGCACCGGTGAACCTAACCGGATCCGGGTTTCCAAACCGAACCGAACCAGTCGGCTCCCTGGCTGGTTTCGGTTAGTGAGTTTCCGAAATGGGAATCGGCGGTTCCAAGTTTATAAATTATTTTTTTAAATGCACCGTTCCTTTATTTTTTTAAAAATTTTCAGCCCGGCCCGGGCCCCTGCCCGCAGGCCTGTGGCTTGCGTGGGCCTGCCTGCCCGGGCGGTGGGCAGACCGAGGGGCGGCTTCTTTTATGCTGACTTTTTTTTAATGGACCTATGGTTTAATTTTTTTTAATATCCTATTTTTAACCTATTAAAAAAAAAACAGAGTTAAAAAGGATCCTTGTCCCAGGTCCATCCGGATCCAGAACCGGATGGACCCGATTCCAGAACCGGAACCTACCTGTAAGGGTCCGCCTCTAGTTCCTCGACCGACGGAACCAGGAATTGGCGGTTCCGAAGCCGGACTGCGATCAGGTCTACTTCTTTCATATTGTGTCGGGGCATAGGGTGCAGGTGGACTGCATTGTAAAGCTCATTTGAAGAAATTTTTTAGCACACTTCAGATCTAGAACATTAATTTTGTGGCCCAATTGTAGATTATTTGCAATTTTTCTGGCCCATTTACAATGCAATGTCTTTTTATTATTAGATTAATGTTTCAAAATGGCAACAACATACCTTTTATTTTTTGTTATTTCTTTTTATAGATTCGAGACGAGGCAAACAAAAAAAGTTAGAGATAAGACAGAGGGGGAAAAAAAATTAGAGACGACTCAAGAAATCTCTAAGGATTTACTTTACCTTTGAACTTTTTCCGAATTACCAACATATGAGTAATATCATTTCTTTCTTTTTTGTAAGTTAAAACAAAAAAATGCCTATCCCACGATTTTATGGATCTATTTGCTATTATATATAGAAATATTCAAGAGTCGGCGACTCCGACAATTATCCATGTAAGATCCATACTAGATCTGACCAACTGACCATCCTACTTCTTTTACATTCTTGATAACCAGAGAAAATCGGGGCTTTCAGGCTCTTTCAGCCATCAACTTCGCCGTTTTCTTCGAGATTGAAAATCATTGAATCATTTGCAACATTCGTGGGAAAGTTACTGGCCCTACTAGCTAAAATGAAAGGGACGCATTCTTCCTTTATGTTGGTTACAAAATCTGGCTCTTTTAGGATTATAGTTGATGATTTTTTCTTAATCAATCCCATCAGACAATAGGGAGGGACTTCTTGCCATACTGGAAAGGAAGTCCTGGGGCAACGA
This sequence comes from Agave tequilana, assembly GCA_038442645.1. Classification (NCBI taxonomy): domain Eukaryota; kingdom Viridiplantae; phylum Streptophyta; class Magnoliopsida; order Asparagales; family Asparagaceae; genus Agave; species Agave tequilana. Next base: position 94,438 of record JAVJIF010009585.1, read on the forward strand.
ACCCTTATTAGTAAAGTCAAGCTCCAAAAAATGAGAGATTAGCCTGCTTATTAGATTTTTTTTATTAGTAGATTAATTTCTATTATAGATTAATATTTTTATTAGTAAATTTATGTTTTTGAATTATAAGACTTTTTTTATTAGATTATTTTTATTAATAGATTAATATTTTTTATTAGACTATTTTTTATATTAGATAGTTTTTTTATTATTAGATTAATGTTTATTTGTTACTAGATTAATATTTTTTATTATTATCTCAATATTTTTATTACCAGATTAATATTTATTTTTTATTACATTAATGTTTTCTTATTATTAGATTAATATTTTATTATTAGATTAATATTTTTATTTACATATTAATTAAGTAAGGGTTATATTTTAAGTTTAAATACTTAAAATTTTTACTTATGAGTCAAGAAACTCCGCCAAAAAAACATTCCAAAATACAGACTAATTATCAACCAATCAGTTGGGCCTCGTTGGGCCCACTCGCCAGCTCCAGTCCAAAAGTGGTGTTTTTATGTTGCATGTTTCTGTCCTTTGAACGCACGTGCAAAAGTCGCGCAAAACCTGCCACAATTTGGTGCACCACACCCAACGGCCAACCACTAAAGCGGGTCCCACAGCACCTTCATCTGTTGCTCGGGCCCACAAAAACTTAGGGCTTGGACATCGGCGGGGTCGCTCGGCATTCAATTTTCGGTACTGGTCCATAATTTTATCCAGCTCATTATTGACGTCAGCACAAGGATTTTCATGCCCGGCGACAATACGGGCGCGGTGAGCGGCCCCCAGAGAGGAGAGCAGCGGGGCCCGCGTGTCACGTGCTAGTCGTCCCACGTGGCCACCCAGCGCGTGAGTACCAAAGTCCCTGGGCTCCAATCTCCCCCGGCTATTATTATAGCATCGGTTACTCCGCTGATGTCAGTTGAGCTGCTTAGTAATCTTGCATTAATGCCATCCTCAATTCATATTTTTGCAGATTCTTCCTGATCAGAATGGGTCGGGCCCATTGTAACACTATCCGAATTCGGACCCGACTTTATCTTTTGCCACTGTCAAACTTAGGACGAGCGCGATTGACAGAGTGTACGGTGTTAGTTACGCTGAAATTAAAACATAAAATCTGCTTTTATTTATTTATATTTTTTTTCTCTTGACAATTCTGGTCCTATCATATTACAATATTTTTACCATTTTGCCCAGTATGTGATGTTCATGCTGAATTGATTGGACAATTGCTACCCGATTGCTCTGAATTTGTATTCCGCTTGTGCAGCATGCACTTTTGCTGTCGATTGCTTCTCAACTCTGGATTGATTTGCATTTCCCTACATATTGCTTGGTCGTTGTCAATAATATGTGCTTCTATCACATTGCAATTTTCAAACGACAGGTATAAATTGTTTTTCTATTGATTTGAGAATTTTGATAATGAAAAATATGTGAACTGTATAAATTTTCTGTCAACTTGCACAATTAGTTCCTGACATGTTGGAGAGCTAAAAGTGCGGGTCCAGCAGGGGACCCAACCGTCCCCGACCCGATTCGGCCCGAGCAAGGTAATCATTTTATCTAGAAACTAATTCCGGCATAAATAAAGGCAGACAAAGGGTGGTTTATGCAAACTTCCGGTTCTTTTCCCCACATCCGCTTCCGGATAAAATGAGACTAGTCCCAAAAGAAACAATTTGCAGTTAAGCTCTCTCTCTCTGTGGCCGCCGCAGCCATGGAGCTCGAGATGGAATCCATGGCGTCGGCGATCGGGGTCTCGATTCCGGTGCTTCGATTCCTGCTCTGTTTCGTCGCCACGATCCCCGTGAGCTTCGTGTGGCGGTTCGTCCCCGGAGCGCTAGCGAAGCACCTCTACGCGGGGATCTCCGGCGCCGCCCTCTCCTACCTCTCCTTCGGCGTCTCCTCCAACTTCCACTTCTTGATCCCCATGGCGCTCGGCTACACCTCCATGCTCCTCTTCCGGAAGCACTGCGGGATCTTCACCTTCTGCGCCGGCTTCGGCTATCTCATTGGATGGTAATTGAACTTCGAACGGTGCTTGATTTATTTAAGTTTTGAAAATTTTCACTAATTTGCATGATTATTATAGAAATTTGGAGGTAATTAGTGTAGAAGGTGAGGATTATTTTGGAGAAAATGGCGGATAGGATTCGTATCTAGTGAATTGATGGCTGGCGCTTAATGTAGTTGAGTAACGAGGGTTTGAAATGCATTAATGGAACTAAAGGATTTATTTTCCCCGCTTTTGTATTATACTGTACTGTGTTCAGTACAAGAAATGGTTAATTTGAGCTGGATTACTTCATTTGATTCTTTTCCCTTTTGTACTTAAGAAATATGGATAATTGAGGTACAGGAAGTTTTGGATTTGTCAGAAAGCTAGAATCTTTTGTTTGTCCAGTTTTTCCACCTCCCCTCTCCATAAATTTTGCATGAAATAGAAACTTTTTCATATCTTCCACATGGATTTTATAAATTGAAGGCTGTAGTTTAATTTGGGACCTGTCACAATTTCATGTCATGATGTGGTTTTCTGCACAGTTTGTGTACATCACGATTTGCCTTTAGGTTGTGTACATCCCGATTTTTCATTATTCAGAACGGCGATATTGTTGTTATGATTGTGAGTTAAGGTGGTTGGTTGTAGAATGTTTACTGGTTAGCATCTTATATGGTCATGGTTCCATAAAAGGAGATGTGTTTCTCATAATTGATGAACTTTGTTATCACATATTTAAGAGTAATGAAGCTTTTAAGGAAGTTCCTGGACTAATTTGCAGTATATAAAAACTTAATCAAATTATATACATAACTTCTGAAGGTCGACTTATATGAAAGACTGTAGTACATCAGCATTAAGTGGTCCCAATTTTCATATTACCAGGCCGTCTCTGTGCACAATGTGCTTGCATCACTTGTTCTCCCTTTTGGGAATGAAAATGCACTTTGAACGAGACGTTCATATTATGAGCTGGTTTGGTTCTTTTCGAGTACTGTCAGATGGAAATTTGCCTTTTAATGGATTCATTGCCAAGGTTGAGCTTTTGAAAGGTTTATCTTTGTGGAAGTTTACTAAATGGAAAGTGTCTCCCATACATGATTGTCTGTGTTTTACTCAATTAAAAGATGGCTAGTGCCATTTCTTTTGTTGATTTATTGTGGAATTGGCAATAAATTCATTTTCAGTTAAGTAGGTTAGATGTATATTATTCATGAAGTCTGACTAGTTTATAATATAACCATGGTCCAAATGGGTAAAACGCTTTATCTCTTCTTTTATGAGAAAAACTCGTGTTACATGTAAATAAAATATTGTTCTTGAAAGCCTTGCAAAATGAATGCATTCTTATTAACCAAGCTTACAACAAGCTTTTATTACTTTCCAGGGTCTTTATTGTGTTTCATGTTAATCACTCGGATTGTTTAACTGGTCTCTATATGCTAATTATGTTAAATCCAAAAAAAGGCTTATTTTTGTTGTATTTGAAGGTTATATTTTGTCATTATTATCAAACCTATATATGCTAATTATGCACATACACCAAATGCACCAATACTCCCAAAAAATCAAACAACTATAAAACATAGTGACTTATCTACTAGAGAGAGACTGGGCTCATTAACTGAACCCCCCAACCTCTAACGTTCCAACATGCTAATTATTCACATTGGTGCTCCCTTATTTTGTGGCCAAACCATTGATAGAAGTCTTAGCTTTCTTAATTTTAAATTCTTTATGGTTAGCATTTTCAACATGTCCCCAATACTAAGATATAGTTTCCTGAGATTGGACATTTAATTCTCTTATGCATTTTATTTTTGCAGCCATGTGTACTACATGAGTGGTGATGCGTGGAAAGAAGGTGGAATTGATGCTACTGGTAATGTACTTTTTTCTTTTCAATCTATCGTTATTTTGGTTTCTTAGTCATCATGTGCTTCATGTGGTTTTCTTTAAAAAAATCGGGCTTCTCTCATTTATAAACCTCAACTTATCTTCAGCATTCATGCAACTTTATACAAACATTACTCATACTTTTCAACAGTCTAGAGATACATCATCCATGAAGATTTATAAAGCTTGTGGAGCAAATAGCTTTGCTTGTGTTCACTTAAGTAAGAACATAAGGTATATGAGCACTGAGAACTTATAACGGGATGTGCCATCCATTAATAATATTCAGAGACTATACAAATACATGAATCTAATTTGTTCAGGCACACAAAGGTCAAAGTGGTGGAATACATGGATCAGATATGATGACTTGACTTGTTCCTTTCTAATTTTGGAGCTTCCAAACCAGGGAGTCTTTGTGAAAGCCTAAATCATTTATGACAACATAATAGATGTTCTTTTTGGTTCTAGAAATTCTTAAAATATCTTTGATGGCAGTAGCTTACCTCCTCAGAGCAGATGGCTTTGGAAGAAGTTTATTAAAATTATTAATATGGGTTTAAGAGAGCATATGCTGGCGATAAGATAGACACACAAATTGTTTGAAGATAACTATTATAATGTCATTGCGCCAATGTTTTAACAGCGGAAGCGCAAGGTGTAGCGTTTTCTCCTTATGTGTAGCGTAGTGTAAGCATCGTAGCAAAAAGCGTTAGCTATGGTATTTTCTGATTTTTTTTAATTTTTAAGGTATATAAATATGCCTAAATTAAATATGGAATATATGATAAGTTCAGAAAATAAAACATAAAAATACTAGAAAATATTCAAAAATTAATCAAACAATAAAATGACTCAACATAATCTTCATGCAAGCAATTATGACATTTCTAAAGAGTAAATGACAAAATGAGAGCAAAACATATCGTGCTTACTTGAAATTTGATGTAGCATCGTAAATCACACACACACACACATAGAGTTAAAGAGATGAAGACAGATAAAGATAGAGAGATCTAAACAGAGAGAGATTACCTCGGAGCACGATCTTACCTCGTCGACACCCTCGAAGTCCGATCTCACCTCGCTGGCACCCTCAGAGCCTGATCTCACGCATGGTTCACAGTCGCGGTCTCGGCCGCCGACTCGGTGGGCACTGAGACGGATCGGTCTCGGCGACTCGGATCGGTATCGGGTGATACGCGCAAAATGCTACATAGAAAGCTCAAAAAATTCTAAAAAAATTACGACAAATCTTAAAAAATGTAGACATCTACATTCATGTATCACATGTCCAAAATATATCACCTAGCACGTTAAACATAAAGCGAAAGAATAAATACACGCGTCGTCGGTATAAGCATATCAAAATACATGCACAATATAGTAAATTGCACAAACTACATTCATAAATACATGCTAATATAGTTATTTCCACATTGAATTGCGATGAGGCACAAAATCAGCATCATAATGCCGAGTCAACCGAGTCAACTCCAATTTTCGACCGAGTCAGTCTCCTCTGAGTTGAGTCGACCAACTCGTGACTCGGACTCGTCTCGGAGCAGGCCGAGACGGATACGACTCGGCCAACTCGTCTCCGACTCGGCCGAGTCTTTGAACTGTGATCTCACGTCACCGATGTTGACACTCTAAAAAGATAAAACTCTTTGATTTCTCTTCAACCAGTCTGAACGATATCTAACTTGTCGATATTTATAAAAGACAAGTCACAGACAAGCTGACGACTAGTTTTTGCTCATCTTCGAGGGACAAAGCAGCGACTTGAACTCTACTGATCCAGTGAAGCAGACAGTAAGCTAAGGTTGCCTATGAAGAGGCCAAAGCAGGCCTATGAAGTAAGGTCTGATCAAACACTTAGCTTCGTATGAGCTCAAAAGAGAGCTAACTTCGCTAAAAAGCTGAAACCACTAGCTTCGCACGAAGCTCCCATCAGTCCTGCAGAAGGCTAATGTGAAGTTTCGCTAGAAGCTTTATCTCCAACTTTACTGGAGAAAGAGTGGTCCAGCTCTAGTCTGAGCCAACTCCTAGCTTCGCCTGAAGCCTCATCCAGCTCTGCTATGAGCTAAGTTCTAGATTCTCCTGAATCTTTGAAGATAACTTCGCCTGAAAAGAGCTTCGCGTGAAACTCTCATTTAGCTCTGCGACGAGCTTTATCAGGTCATCAATTGATCGTTTTAAAATCTCACAAGCACTTATTGGGTAAATCTCGATACTAATGCAATTTAAGTGGGCGGTTACACCCGCCCACTTTGTCCCACATTAAGTGGAGACAATTAATTCACTATGGCTATTAATAGTTCACACAAACTTACTAGCTTCACTGGAAGCTCGCAAATAGCCTCGCGGTAAGGCTATTTTGAGCCTTGTGCGAAGCTAATAGACTGATTCAGTCTTGCTGAATTCAAGGGGGTAGTTACATCCCTATTTTTGCTATAAATAGCCCCTTGTAAAAGAGAGAAAGGGCTGAAGAAAAAATAGGGAGAGATTGAGAAGAAAGTGCCCTCTTGCTTCAAAGCCTCAGCTTGCTTCCAAAACCTCAGAGATTCAGCTCTCTTTTATTCAAGGTTCCAACACGTCTTTTGTCTTCGAAGATTTTCGGAACCAAGCGAGAAGGGAATTCTATCGAGAATGCTTGCATACCTGACCGATTGCATCGTTAAAGGGATAAACAGATTGCGTGCTTATCAGATTTCTACCGGTATACTTTCCCAGAAATCTCAGAGGAGATCTACCTGTAATTTTTTTTTTTTTACAAGAGTTACTTGTATTTTCGTTCCTCAATTCTTTTTTGTCAGTTTTTCCCAATCAATTTCAATGGAAAACAGGTGACACCGTTGGAGCCTGATCTTACCTGTCGGGGTCCGATCTCACCTCGCCAACACAGCCGAAGCTTGATCTCACCTCGTCGGTATTGATGACCTCGCTATAGCCCTAGAAGTCAAAAAGGACGTCGCGGTTGTGCCCTAGAAGACGAAGACGATGCTCAAGCACTGATCTCACCTCGCGATTGTGCCCTAGAAGACGAAAACGACTCCAAGTAAGTGGGTTTTCCTTTATTTTCTTTTGACTTAGTTTTCGCCCTCTCTCTATCCCAGTTTCGATAGTAAAGGAAAATTCAAGGGCCAATTATCTCTGTGTTTTTTTTTTTTTGAAAAAAATTTCATGTAACTTGCGCTACATATGCTGCGAAAACGAGATTCGCAGTGTACGCTACGAATACGAAAACATACATTGTGCTATATATATGTTTTATAGATGCACATCGATGCAGAATTGATGCGCTTTGTTACGAAGCACGCTAAAACACGCTACGGTGCACGTTTTTAAAACACTACATTGCACTCTATCTTATCCTTTTAATTATTTTGCGCTCACAGTGTACAGAAACATGCATTGGCACAAGGATACATGCCCATGCTAGAATGCAAGACTCTTGCCGTTGGTTAGTCACCAAAAAATACTCGATACGTACTGATTTTTTTTCATATTGAAATCTTAGTAGGGAAGTCTCTAGGAAAAGTAACGAAGCTTGTTGGATGCTAAACCAGCTGCTTTTTATAAGGAAAGCTTGTGTTGTTGCTGAGGTGAAAATATTGTAACTGTAGCATTAGGATCTCAATTCTCACCTTTTAAATTCTCGATTTTTAAGTGATGTTTATGGCTAAATTTCATTGTCCTCTTAGTTTTTGACCTAGAATCTAACAAACAGCTTATCGATCAATTGAACTCCTTGTGTTTACTATTCATGATTTGTGTGTGTGGTTCACTGCCTTTAACGGAAATAATTTGCACTTAAAATGTTAAACAGTAACTAATGATGTATAAGTTTGCTTTTGGTTGGTTATTTCTTTGAGATGGGTTTAAGGAGGGGTTGATGTTGTGTTTTAACAAGAGTTCAAAGAGGAGTTGGTTGAGAAGCAATAACATGTCAGCCAGCCATTGTGCTTGGAGGTGAGGTTTGAAGATGATTAGCTTTAAAGAGGTTTTGGAAGTGGATTTTAAGAGAATATAGGGTTATTAAACTTATTAACTGTCAGAAAGCCCTTCATTTTAGGTGGGTTTTCCAGGCGAAATCTTTTTGGGGTTTAGATTGAGGAAATTTTCTAGCATGTTTACAAATTGAAATATATGAGCTTTTTTGAGCTCAAAATAGGAATAATTCCCATTCCATTAGTGTTTTCGAACAGGAGAGCTTTCTAGGGCTTAGCATGGGGAGCAATTCCTATTTTGGTTCTTCCCTATTAGTCTTCGCCATTTTTTTTGGTCAACATCTTTGTAATGTCAATAAATGTTGGCCAAGAAAAGTAACATATATTCAATATTATTGTACATCATCCATGTGTGGCTGACACTGATATCTTTGGTGATAAATATCTGAAGATGGGAAAAGGGTGGGAAATCCTTGTTCAGACCCAAGATCTTGTTAGAATATGTAAGCGGCTAATCTAATTTATTGCTGATGAGGTTTATCCTTGAATTTTATATGAATCTTATCGAATTCAGTTGTGGATAAACTCAATAACACATTGAAATGCTGAATCTCTCTATCAAATAAGTATTATAAGAGAAAATGTTGAGAGATAGTGGGTAATCAGTAATGGAACAACAAGAACAATCTATCCTCCATTTAACCTCAATTATGGCAGACTTTGGGAATGTAGACTATTTACTTTGGATGGACAATGATAAAAGAAAATTTCAATTATGCCTGGCAGATTAACACATCGAAATGTGGATCTCTCTCTCTCTCTCTCTCTCTCTCTCTCTCTCTCTCTCTCTCTCTCTCTCAAATTAGCAGTGTGAGGGGAATGCTGAGAGAGAAATGGCTAATCACTAATGGGATAGCAAACACGGGAAGAATCTATCCTCCGTAACGTCAAATTATGACTCACTTTGGGCATGAAGACTATTTGCTTAGGATGAATAATAATAAAATAAAAATTAAATTGTCCAGACAGATTATTCATGCATCAGGGTTGTTTCATGTTCACTTATTTATCATTTCAAATTCAGAGAATGATATTCGTTGATACAATGATAGGCTGCAGGGCGTCCTGCTCCATTTGCCATGTTAGTTGCATGTCTTCTAATAACATTTGTTTGAGGACATTTTGCTGCTGAATCTAGTGGCCCAAATAGTTCTATTATTGAGAAACTGATCTTTTTAGAACCACTTGATGCACGGATGAAGTTCCCAAAATTTTGTGATTGCTCAGCACAATAAACGTGGATGTACAGTGTGAATCATCCATTGGGATGGCTCACCATGTGTTTTTGAGCTGCCAATGTGGGAAACTTCCTGCATACTCCAACTAATTTAAATTCCTGGTATAAATCCTGTGGAATTTATTTTCATATCAGACTGATATATGTTATGTAGCCTATCTACGAGCATATTTAATGATGCATGTTTATGCCTGTACTGCATTATACACAATTTGTTGATCTGTTTATGTGTCATCGTACCTGCCAATAGTTGTTATATCCCTCATTATGAGAACATACTTTGATGCATTCTTATCTCTCCAAATTCCAGATTCTTGTTTAGGGGCCTCTTTGATCTCTTAGAGCTGAAGGTTACACCTATGTATTTTATCTGATGTTATAATGAAACTAATTTCACTTTATGCAATTTGTTGAACTCATTGATTGTGTATGCACCATTGTACCAGCAAATAGTTTGTTATATTCCTTATCGGCACGTACTTTGATGCATTTTTATTTCTTCTAATTCCAGATTTTTGGAGGCTTCTTTGACTCAAAGCTGAGGTTCAAAGCCTTAGTTATTATATCGTTTCTGATGTTTAGTAAAATTAATTTCATTTTATATGCAAATTTAGGAGCATTGATGGTGCTGGTGTTGAAAGTCATTTCCTGCGCAATAAATTACGCTGATGGGATTTTGAAAGAAGAAGGTTTACGTGAGGCACAAAAGAAATATCGGTTGACTCGTTGCCCCTCTATAATTGAATACATTGGTTACTGCCTCTGCTGTGGCAGTCACTTTGCAGGACCAGTATTTGAAATGAAGGATTATCTTGAATATACAGAAAAGAAAGGGGTGAGACCAGCATGTAATTTTCCTAATTGATTTAGTTGTTTATTTCTGTTGTATTTTTCCTCAACAAAACTCACTTTACCCTTTTCCTTCTTTTTCCTGACTCGTCCAGGTTTGGGCACCTTCAAAGGACAAAACAGTGCCAGCACCTTATGGCGCCACCTTGCGTGCTGTAATTCAAGCAGCTATATGTATGGGTTTATACTTGTATTTGGTACCACATTTCCCACTTTCCCGGTTTAGTGAACCCATATACAATGAGTGGGGTTTCTGGCAAAAGCTTTTCTACCAGTACATGTCAGGCTTTACTGCCCGGTGGAAGTATTATTTTATTTGGTCAATCTCAGAAGCGTCAATTATCATATCTGGTCTGGGTTTCACTGGTTGGTCAGATTCTTCTAAACCCCAATGGGACCGCGCAAAAAATGTTGATGTACTTGGTGTTGAGCTTGCAACTAGCGCAGTTCAGTTACCGCTTGTGTGGAATATACAAGTCAGCACTTGGCTAAGATACTGTGAGTTTCTGATTTCTTTCGAATACTAATGCATCTCTTTGTTATATTCTCTATTTTATTATATTGAGCAATGGGAACAAGTGCAAAACGTATGATGAAAAAATCCCAATCTTGTTAGAAAGAGTGATGCTCGTTCGTGAGGGTTCGAACATGTCCATCAAACATCTTCATACGGATGTTGCCAACGTCGACTATATTGCACACGACGTCGTTACCCATCAGGACAAAGCCTTCATCAAAGGCTTGTATGTACTGAATCACTTTTTTATTTAGGCACATGTGGTATGTGCACTCCGAGTCAAGTAACCAAGATCCGAGAACTTTTCCTTTCCTGATTTAGCTGTTAGGACATCACATGGATTCTCATCTGCTTCTTCAATAGCACCAGCTTGTTCTGACTTTCTACTAATTCTAGCTCATCAGAATTTTTACCGCCTTTCTTCTTCAACATCTCTTTGCATTACATACATTTTTTCTTAATATGTCATGGTTTCTTGCAGTAGTAGCAAGCATTACTGATAGAAGCATCTGGATCCTTTTTGGGTCGCCTACTCTTTGATCTCTCCTTCTTGCCTTTGATAATCAGTTCTAAGGCATCCTTTGTGGAATCTGTTTTCTTCATCAGCTCGTTTTGCTGGAGCATCTGGCTGACATCTCTCAATTCCAAGGTCTTTTTTACATACATGATGTTGGCTGCCAAGTGATCATAACTCGATGGAAGAGAAAAGAGTAACAGAAGAGCTTATCTTCTTCTTCTAGCTTAACCTCTAGAGCCAACAAGTCGCTTACTATCCTATTGAAAGCATTTAGACGTAGAATAGGCGTACCTTCTTTCATCCGAAGGCTGTATAACTGCTTCTTTACGAAGAGTTTGTTCGACAAACTCTTCGTCATGTAAAGACTTTCCAGTTTACACCAAAGACCAATAGTTGTTTCCTTGTTCAAGACATTATAGAGGACCTCATCTAATAGGCTTAGTATGATCGTCACCTTTGCGCGAAAGTCGATGTCGTTTCACTCATCATTTTCCATCTTCGATGGCTTATTCTCAACACCAAACAGGGCCTTGTGAGTACCCTCCTTCATGAGCAACGCCATTACTCGCATCTTATACAACAAAAAATTGGACTTCTCGTCGAATTTCTCCGCCTCGAACTTGGTTGTTGTGGTCGTCTTGCTAGCCATCGCTCTGCTCTTAATTGTTGTGAAAGCCACACAACAAGAGAGGACACTGAGATGACTCGGCATTGGAAGTGTGGAAACTATCTACCGCTAGCAAGCAATAAAGGCTAATCACCACAAAACATAAGAACGCCATATTTAACGTACTTTGGCTAGTATGCCTATGTCTACGGGGAGGAGGGAGAAATTTTATTGAAAATAGAGAAGAAAATAACAAAAGTTATAAGAATTCTCTCTCACACGACTCTCAATGGTGGAAACTCTCAATTGTTCTTTTCTTCACTTGCCTTGAAAGGCTATCCCAAGGGGTCTATATAGACTCCTAGGATCATTCTAGTCCAACACAAACAATATCAATACAAACAACACTATTTTAGGGAGAAAGAAAACTCAAATCCAACTCGAACTGGATTCAGAACCCCCAAAAAAAATGGCAGAACTGCCGATTAGTCAACTACTCTGACCAGTAAGTCGACTAACATGCTCATCAATCGATTGATCTGAGGTATTAGTCGACTGATCTAAGCTCCTTTAGTCTTTGTTGCAAATTAGTCGACTATACTACAAGCCATAAATCGACTAACATGTGTCATAAGTCGACTTGACTGAACCATAAGTCAACTTATCCTATGCACAACTCCTTATGCATGATCGTGCTTGATTTCTAAAGTTTGTAACTCTATCTTAACCTGATTTCTTTTTCAATAAATTTGAGGCACACAAAATACTAACATGTTAGCGATTGGCGTTGGTGGCACGAGGAGAGGAAGATGACGATGGCTGTAACTGTGTTGCAGTTAAGGGATACAGGAAGAGAGTCAACGATGGTGGGTCTGTAGCAAGGAGAAGAGGTCGTGGCAGTGCAGGTCGAGGGAGAAGGTGCGGCTGGGTGGCGACGCACGTGGGAAGAGAGTGAGAAAACTAGGGTTAGGTTTTGGGTGAGAAAGAGAGGGAAGAAGATGAATAGTGTCTTTTCTGAATTTTTTTGTGAATTTTGGGATTTTTCTTTTTCTAAATTTTTTAGGGTTTTGAAGGGGGTGAAGAGAAAGAAGGGAATAAAATAACTAACTAGGTTCTCACTCCTAATTAGGGTTAGCTAGGGTTTCAAACTTCTGAATTATGGTTCTCTAGGGTTTCACACTCCTAAATGAATTTGATGAAAGCATTCATCTCACTCAAATTTGAGAGTTTTGACAAATATGCATCGATTGATTCATTTATTTAAAATACTAGTACATGGGGCCTTTTATACGCATTACAAAACTTAATTTTCAAATTACATCCGATGTGATACTAAAATAAAAAGAAAACTAAAAGAAACCAAAAATACAATAAAATGAAAATATATAAAAATACTCAAAACTACTCGAGTCAAATAAAGGTGGCACCTCTTCATCTTCGTTGGTACACACGCATGTCTTCATCTTGATGTCGCATCATACTCCCCGGGTTAGAAAGAACTCGATTCCGTCGAATCGAGTAGTAGAAGAGTTCTCATACTGCTTTAAAACATATGGATCAATCTGTTGTAGTTCACTTCGATCTACATATGTGTTATCAGTTGCTGGCTTTCCTTTTCATCGAATCAAATACTTACGAGTCCCATCATTTTTGGTAGTGATAATTCCATCATCTAAGATGTTATCAACTTGATCTGGTGTACTAGATAAAACATGTGGAAGTGATGGAAGGAATGGGCTTCCAAAAATAGGCTCAAAAGAAAGCTTATCATCCAGTGGGTTGTTAGGGTTAAAATTATGACCTTATAATTTACTAGATCTTCAATATTGAAAGTAGAACTGATATCAAAAGATTCAGAAAAATCTATAACATAAGCATTATCATTTAAATTCTTAAAGATTTGGAATAGACTAGTACTGCAAGCTTGTAAATTTATCATCAGCTTTAAAAGTTTTAAATCATTTCCTAACATCAATTTATAACTTGAAGTTGGCGTTTTGAACAATTTTATCACTTATTTTCTTCTGTAATTTGTGCACGTGGAGTGATACAAATGATGATGCAAACTCAAGGACTCTATAGTGTTCAACTAGATCAACACTATCATATGCGAACTCTTACTTAGACTCCTATTGACAACTTCAATTTGACCTTCGGTCTGAGATTGGAAAGCAATGAAGAACTTCGATTTGGTGGCTAACATGTGCCATAAGGCTCTCCAAAAATAAAGATGAAAATTGATAGGGACAAAACACGAGTGTTTTACTTCTAGAGCTGTGGAGTTGGCCCATGGTACCTTAAATGGGTGGGACTATTGTACAAACTGTAATCCATTCGTTTCGAGCACAGTGGAGGATATTGCATTGACGCAGCTTTCATGGTCCTCAATCACTTTACAATTCTTGTCTTCTATTTTAGTGAATGTGTGGAAGATCACAGTTCCTTTCCCATCATCCTTTTCTTTTTATTGTGAGAATATACTACTGACGTGTAATTAAATCGAAGGTGTCTGCCTATTGCAGCGGTGTGCAATGTGTTCACCTTCACATGCTTCTTCATCTACTTGGTCGATGACTTCTTCTGAGTCAGATTCAATAGCGTGTTGGATGTCACGCTTAGGTGGCAGTTTGTTCCGAGAATCTTTCGGAAAGACATCAACAAACTCCATAATCACAAGGGTGTCCTCAGGAGAAATCAAAGTACTGTCTTTAGGGAAGACATCTGTAAACTCTGTAATCATTGGGGTGTCCTCAGGAGAAATCAAAGTACTGTCTTTAGAGAAGTCATCAGTAAACTTTGTAATCACTGGGGTGTCCTCAGAAGGAAGCAGAGTATTGGACTCCTCAATGTTATTACCCTTAATCTCTGTCAGAATCATAGTCTTTTGGTTCTTCTGCCTGGGAAATGATTTCTTCAGAGTCAGACTTTGAATTTTTACAAATAGTTACTTATTGATAGTGACTTTGACTAGGCTTGGACAGTCGGCATCATCATGCCCATAACCTTAACACTTGTAGCACTTAATTGCAGGACTAATTTTGAATAAGTCTCTTTCAGTGCTATTGTCTTTAGTGTTACTTTCAACGTCTTTGTCTTTGGTGTCCACCTTGTATGTTGGTGTTTGAGAATTAACCCGGTGTGGGTACTGATGTAAAGTGGATTTGAACGCTGTGGTTAAGGATTGTGCAAACAAATAGTCTCACATTGGTCAGATATGAGGATAGTCTTGGATATATAAGGATTTGGATACTCCACCTAGAAGGCTAGTTTTTTAGGATAGTGTCCCAAGTTCTTACGCAACACCGTCTCGCCTCGCCAACACTGTCGGCCATCCCTTATTACTCCACCAATATCGTCGTTGACGGCCTTCCTCTTCACCAGAGCTCGTCGTCGCCATCTCGCAGCGATAACTTCAACGCCTGTGTTGCTGTCACCTTCTCTCATCCTGTCGGCCGTCACTTCCCTCTCCAACTCCTCCCATCGCCAGGAGCCGACACCGGCCTCCCCTATCCCCACTGGCGTCCTCTCCTCCAACTGCCATTATTGCTGATTGAAGAACTCAAGTCGCGTTCATAATCGAGCCGACTTGAATTCCCTTCAAGTTAACAAGTCGATCCGGTTCATTTCAATTCAACCCGTAAGCACTCTGAATCCGACTCGCGGGCTTTAAGTCATCAACAGATCTGACCTGCTGCGACCCGATTCTCCACTGCAGATCCAGATTTGAACCCGAGTTACAGATAAAGACTCGTTAAGCAAAAGTCACAAATTCATGGTGCAACCAATGCAATTTAGACAAATTTTGTCTACCCGACCGGGAAAGGTTGGTAGTTATCCATCTTATTAGTTTACAAAAAAGCAAAGTTAATAAAACTCTTATTTGGTTACAAGACATGCATATTGTATCAGCAGTCAACATGCAGGTTTTCCACGAAGATGTGCATGTCTGGTGCATGCACATTCTGTACTGACAATCATGGAAGCTGTTGCGCTAGCATGGACACAGCTCTATACCTTTGAACTTTGAAATCACATTAATGCTAGTTTCATGATTCTTCATGCTGTTATCTCTTTATTTTCAACCTGGGAATCATTTTTGTTTAAGAAATTGGAAATCAAGTTGGATGTTTGGCTGTAATCATCACAATTGAGTAGTCTCTCACAATTATGTGGTTATGCTTGTCATTTGGATTAGAATTTGATATATGACTGTAGCTAGTTAATGCCATTTCTGATACTAATATCTACTTACAACAAATTTAATATCCTGCACAGAGCTTTGCACTATATATGTGGATATCTTTTTGAGATAATTTTTAATTATATAAACCTGTAACATTTGGTGTAGATGTCTATGAAAGACTCATTCAAACAGGAAAGAAACCTGGATTCCTTCAGTTGCTGGGTACACAGACCATAAGTGCTGTATGGCATGTGAGTATATTGTTCTTTTTCCTCTTTTTGTGATGTGATGCCCATACATCTTCAGGTAGAAGGTAATTTGTTTTCCTTTTAGCCAGTTGGTAAATAGTTTCATCAAAAATATGAGATTTAATGCTACATATAGTTTATGGACAGATATTGTTTATTTATTATTATGCTCTTTTCTATGTATGATTTTGTTTTTTCCCCTCAAAAAAGCTTTTTAGTCCACAAGGATGCAATTTTATTTAAATTTGAGAGTAATATCAAACAGTTCAAGTACGAACCTACTCATCATTGTGTATTTTGTATTGGTGAGATAATACCTGGAAAATCTGCCTGTGCAATTGTACGTCAACTACAGGCTTATTTGCATGATTTATATAACAAACAATAATAACCTTTAAGTTTAATCATCTAGTTCATGATGCAAAAAACCATATTTCGTGAGGTTAAAATTTTCTCAACCATGGTGTAGGCATCAATTCAATTATAATTCACTAAAGCAGCCATGTTTATTTGACCAAATTAGATGCTTGCTACTGTAACATGAGAGAACTCTCGGAGGGAGATAGGTGTCTATGATACATCTTTTTACAAAGTGGTTTGCTTTTGGGTTCTTTTCTTCTCTTCTCTTCTCTTCTCTTCTTTCCATTTTTTTTTTTTTTTTTTTTTTTTTTTTTGCCTTTTTGGTCGTGGTTGTTTGGTGTGTTCAGTTAATAGAATCTATGTACAAATGTCATTGATGTCTAATTGCTTCCAGTCTATTATTTTCCACGCTCACTGCAATTAATATTTTTCTGTTTCTATATATGTGATTACAGGGTTTATACCCAGGATACATGATATTTTTTGTTCAATCAGCATTGATGATTGCTGGTTCACGAGGTATTTGGCTATTTGATCATATATTGTAGGAGTTAACTAATATTTTTCTGTTTCTCTATTTTGATCACCAGTTGGTGTTAGTTGGCTGAACTGTCCTGATTTTTTAGATTGTTTCCTAACTTCTCTTTATGACTAATTCTCTCTTTCTTTGGGCTGAACAGTAATCTACAGATGGCAGCAAGCTGTTTCCCCAAAGAATGCTGTGCTTAGAACAATGCTTACATTGGCCAACTTCGTTTACACCTTAATAGTTCTGAACTATTCCTGCATTGGTTTCCAGGTCAATAATTTGTCCGGCTTGCTTTCTATTTATTCTGATTGCAGCAGTGAAAAATTTTGCCAAAGCCAGCTTACCTTTTCAAACTTACATTTCAACTTTTCGAATCAAACCATCGTGAAATATAAATTTTGCATTTTATTTGGGTTTTTTACTGTAATAAATGAAGTTTCATTCTCAACACTCCCCACTAAGAACAGATTGGTTTCAGCAGACCGCATATTGTTTATCTAGATTTAGTATCTTTCTGCTATATTTATCTAATGTTTACCCTATTAACAATTTTGAAGGTACTGAGCTTCAAAGAAACCTTGACCGCATACAGAAGTGTACATTTCGTTGGTACCATTATTCCTATCATACTCATCCTTCTGGGGAAAATCATCAAACCGGCGAGGCCTGTCCGGCCCAAAGTCCATAAGACCCAGTAAGGCAAGTATTCGCATCCAATTCTACATTGAAGTACTGGAAGAGATAGCTCAGAGATGTAACTGCTGTGAACTGCTTCTGATCTTGGCAATTAGCCTTCCCTTTCGTAGATGTAAAACATTAGGCAGAGAGCTTGTCTTTCACTATTGAGTGCAGCCTGCTTCTGTTTTTGATGTTTTTCTTCACTTTCATGTTGCCTTGTACGCTCATCTGAGCCTTCATTTCATTCATGTTTTCGCAACTTCCATTGCCCCTTAGCTGATATTCTCACTTGCAATCACAAAAATTCTGTTGCTCGATGTTGTATTTACGATGAATCTTTTTTACTTTACCAAGGGGTCTTTCTCATCAAGGCGGTGGTCCGTTTGGTTGCACGAAAACAGATTGGTAATCAGCAAGTCATGAGCAATCCATAGAGCATCCCGCATGACAAGCATTTTTGTTAGCTAGAGTGATATCATGATATAGATTGAAAGCTGCCAATGGGATGTCATATGAAACTTCTGCTCGTATCAAAGTACACTGTTGTTATGAGCAACGTATGATTTTCAGCGAACAAGTCTGATTATGTTTGCTTTGCTTGGAAGTCAGGCCTAGGCATTGCAGTGTCACATACACCTCGAACATATATAATCATCAGAAATTGCTCTCTGTGATGCAAGTGTTCATGTAGGATTCAGACTTCGGTAGAGATTGCACTTGTGGTAACAGTCTAATTCATACGAGAGTTTGCTCTAAATTGCCACAACATAAGGAATTTTTTAAGGACACCAGTCACTATGCACTCCCCTGCCTTTTATTATCTCTTTCTTTCTTTCATTCAAAGAAACTCAATCCAACCTGTACTTGTTTCAGTTCTCGCGTGCTCTCAAGCCAAAATGTAACTGCTGTCCCACGTTGCAAAGAACAATTATAGTCAACCAACATTTGTTTTTTCCCCTCCATCCACAAGAAACCTATGTTGCTCATGTTGCAAGCAATTCCATTATCCAATGCCAGAGTCTTCTTTATTAAAATCCCCCCATGCTTTACAGCTCTCCCCTTCCCCCTCACAAAGCAAGAAAGAGATTTTTAATGGCACAAACTTAGCTAAAAAAAAACAACAAAAAGAGTTTGATTGAGCTGATAATATTTGATATGATAACCTATTCAGCATCCTCAGAGATCCCACTACCCACCAACTCCTCCTCCCTTTTCATCCCATTTGCAATCAATCTCCAACTTGACACATCACATGCTTTTCCCAACCAAAAAAAAAAAAATCCAATCAAGTATGTGATGAACTGAGG
Source organism: Agave tequilana (assembly GCA_038442645.1). NCBI lineage: Eukaryota > Viridiplantae > Streptophyta > Magnoliopsida > Asparagales > Asparagaceae > Agave > Agave tequilana. Next base: position 113,399 of record JAVJIF010009585.1, read on the forward strand.
ACACTCTCTCTTTTTTTCCTTAATAAATGGAGCAATAGATCATCAATCCACTTATTTTCCCTCACCCAGTCTAATTCAAGTAAATATTCACACATCAAAGAATAACAAAAGAAAACTCTCTCTCTCTCTCTCTCTCTCGCTCTCGCTCGAGCAACCAAACCATTCTCTCTCAAGAGCAACCAAACCATTTAACAACATCTATAGGAAACACATTGACTATATGTACTCAAAACAGCTGCCAGTCAGACCTTGGAGCAGTGGCGGAGGAGGTGGTGGAGGTGGATGTCGAGGTGGAGGTCGACGGCCCAAACAACGAATCGAACGTCTCCCACTCTGTAGTAACCACAACCGATGACGGCGGCTGGTGCTGCTGCTGCTGCCTCTTCTGATTATGCTGCTGCTGCTGCTGCTGCGAAGTCACCGATGTTGTAATCTTCGCGTTCTTGATTTTGAGCGCATCGAGCGTCTCCACATACTTCTGTACTCTCCTGACCTAAAGCACACCACAACACAGCTGAGTAACCGAACAGAACCATTGCTGGTCTGAAAACACCGAGTTTTTTTATGGAATCAAAACCTGCACTCCCCTCTGCAGCTTCACATCCCCGTCCGCGACAATGCCATCCAATTTGATCAACTGCGCCATCAGCTCCTCGATCAGGTTCAACACGTCTTTATCTGCCACCTTCTCCCCTCTCGAAATACTCGCCCCCATGTCCGATACCTACACATTCACCGTCCGTATCTGTATGTCAACTACCCGAGACCATATTAATAATACGTCACGCGTTGAATTTGAATGGGAATGATTTCGTACCTGCGTCGCCAGCTGGTCGACGTAGGCGCTGACGTCCTTGACGGCCCGGGCGGCCTTCTCGAGGACGGCGGCCCGGCGCAGGTCGAGGACGCGCCTGGCGTGTGCGGCGGGGTCCACCACCATGGCCAGCTTGGACCTGTCCCTCACCCCGCACGCGTCCAGGTACGCCCCGGACTCCCTCTCCCTCTCCTTGTACACTATCTTCTGCTCCTGCGGGTGCAGCCCCGTCCGCTCCGCCAGCAGTTTCTTCAGCTCGCCTTTTTTTTTTTTTTCCCCAATCAAGATAAAAACTCAGTTGCTGCTTTTGTTCACTATTGTTAAAAAAAACCAATTACAAACGATTTTTTTTTACCGAATGTGGACTGCGAGCTGAGGTAGATCTCGTGGCAGGCGGACTCATACTTCACCTTCACGCGGATGGTCGGGACCGGGGCGGCGGCGGCGGCCACCAACGACTCCGAGTCGGGGCTCCGCTTCTGGACCAGCATGCCGCCGGGCCGGACCTCCCACTCCTCCTCCGCCGCCGCCGCCGCCGCCTTCATGGGACTGAATGCGGATGGTGTGTTGCCTCTCGTGCGAATCATCTCGAGAAAATAGATCTAAAAAGAATAAAAAAAATTGATAAAAAGAGGGGGGTGGGGAAATTCTTGAATTTGTTGGTTGGTGTTTGAGACTGACGAGGAGGGAGGAGGAGGAGCAGGAATGGAGAGTGGAGGCTGAGGACAGCCCAATATATATAATATTAAAAAAATTTGGAAAAGTTTTTTGTTTTTTTATTTTTGGGTTGTGAGGGGAGAAATTGAGACAAGGAAATTTGTACGATCCACACAAATTAAAGGAAAAAAGAGATAAATAAATGCAGAATTTTTAAGGGAAAAATTAAAAAGAAAGCTTTGTTCTACCCGCTAACTCTCTAACGCCCCAATAAGAAGCTTCTGTTCGAAGCGGAGGAGACCGCCTTTTGTGTGGAAGAAAGGATCGCGACCGACCAGACACAAGTGGCTGTCTTTTTTTTTGTTTTAAACCCTCTAATTTCTTTTTTTTATTTTTAAGGACAGAGGCATCTCACATTTTACGCATTTACATTATAGAAAAGATTAATCTTGCAAATTAGTATTCAATTTCTATTAGAACATCTTAAGTAGGAAAAGTTTTCAGTGGGTCTTTTTTTGCTTTAAACATTAAGTTGACTAATTATTGAGTGATTATATCAGATTCAATGATGCAGAGTTATAGTTATTCATGTGAAATAATTGTAACTTTTTCTCGTTTTGCTCAGTACAGTATCGACTCGTTGAAGAAAAAATATTTTTCAATAAAAAATATTTAATTATGAAAAAAGAGTTAATATGAGCTTATGTTTTCTAAATATAGCACTTTTATTTAAAAAAAATACATGCGCTTCTTTGCTCTTTATTTAACTTTACGAATCTATGATTTTCAGACGTCTTTTCTTTGAAAATAATTGCGCATAACCCCTGTTTCGAAAGCTATCTTCTAACTAGAATCTTATTGTTTATTTTTGACATTCTAAATACTATATATTTTTAATTAAGAGATGATAGCTTTTTCTTTTCAATTAGAATTAATCAATAATAAATCAAGAGCTCCTAATAGAGTTTTAATTGTAATGCAAAGCTAATAAAATAAAAAGACAACCTATAAACAGAAGAAGATGTGCCCATCTTTGCAAAATCTAGAAGACCTTCCTCTTGATTGGCCAATAGAGAGCACCACATTACCTGTCCCATTTGCTGTCCCTCTGATTACGGGTCCAAGCTACAATTTTCATTTACAATGCAAATAGCAGAAGATGAGAAACTACTTACAACAAATAGATTTTTTAATAGGTGTCTAAATATAAAATCTCTCATCAAATTCTACATTTCATTATTACCGCGCACGTGTCGTACAGCCCCCAGCAGACACGCGGCTTTACGCTGTCTCGTGCCCGTCGGTAACTCATCAAACTACTCTTCTACCTATACTGAACACTAAATTCACGATAGTACCACTGTCCTCATACAAAGAATCTCGCTGCCTCCGAACCCTTCGGTGGCACGTCAGTAATATGTTCGGAATATCCTGCCTCAGATTGTAACGAGTCGTATCGTCGTTTTAAAAAGACAGCTGGCGAGAGTAAAAGGAAGGAACAGGGTACAGTAAAGATGACGTCATGCTTACCATGCGACCGTCACTCAACAGGCTGTGGGACCCACCCCCACCGACAGTTCAGGCGTTCTCCACGTGGCGAGACGTGAGTGGACCGTCGGCCTGTGGTATGCAGTGGGGATAGAGACGGAGTAACCTACGGGTATAAAATTGACGGGCGGTGGATCCCATCGCCCGATAAGAGACAAGATACCAAACCCAACTCAACTCACTCCCTTGTTCATTTTCCTCTTGTTTCTTTTCTTTATATATTATTTTTATGGGAATAATTTTATGGGCTTAATTTAATTAACCATTAACATCAAGGGTCATGAGCGTATGAACAAAAGAAGATTTTTTTTTTTTTTGCCCCTTGGAGATATCATTATCTTATGATAGTGAAAATGGGAAGGTGGTGTCTCTAAATCATTCCATTTGGATGTTTCTTTCACTTGGATCGGAGAACTCAACCAACTCAAGAAAAGTATGATTTTTATAAGTAAATGAGGTGCGTGTTAATTGAGCATAATTGTTGGTAGAGAATAGAATTTGGTTGGGGGTCTTAAAATAATTCAGGAGATGGCAATTTGTGGCCTAAGAAAAATGGAGGAAAAAGGTCAAAGTTTTAGCACGACATAGTTTTATTATTTTCTAATGAATAAGGAGATTTTATTTACTCGAAAAAAAATTCGGAGGATCTCAAAGTGATTTCCATTTTGATATTTTTAGAATGTTTTGTTTCACTTCAAGCAGAGAGTTTCAATAGTTTGAAGAGATCACTTTGCTGAGTCCTACACAAATCTTATTATGGCGCTTATATTCAGAGAGAATAGAATCTAGAGGTTAAAAAAAATACAGATTTTATTTAAAATAAACTTTATTAAGAGTTGATATCGAACATTTAGTTTTTCTTTCATTTGTAAGAGTTCTTTTATGCAACAAATGAACATTTAAAGTCTTCACCCTTTAAGTATTTCGGACCTCTTTTTGATATATTAGAAAATTTTCTTTCAATATGTCTTTTTGAGAATAAATTTCTCTTAACCTGAATTTCTCTAACCACAATGCAAATTTCTCTAATCACAAGAAGTATTTTACCAATAGTGCAAGATTCTGACTTTCTTATTTGATTTCGACAATTTGTTGCTGTATTTATCACTTTGTTTGTGTTTCTTTTTTTTTTTTTGACAAAAATGCTAGTTTTTAAGTGTGTTTCAAATTCCCTAATAGATGACCCATTTTGTGCTCCCCTTTCATTGTCTGGTTCTGAATCATTTAATCAGTGCCCCCACCTTTTTTTTCCAAACAAACAAGAAAAGAACATTATTTAAAATAAATATTTATTTGTTGTGTTTTTCCTTTCCTTTTCTATCTTCCTTTTCTTGTTTAATGAGTGAGTTGAGTACTAATTCCCATTTTTGTTGCTAATGGAGCAGAAATTCCCATTAACTTACTTGTATTAGTTCCAAACTTGTGAGGTCCCACTGCAAGCAAGTATTGTGGTGCACCCCAAAATCTTATAAACTTTAGGTATAAGTGATGTGACATGCTGTAACGCCCGATCCCGGCGGATACGGGGACGTCACTGCGACGTATATACGTAGGTCAGAACTACCCTCCCGTATATACGCTAAGCATCAGTACAGACAAGAATCAGAGTACGGAAGCAATGGTGCATTATACATTCCAACACATGAATACAATCACAGAGTTATCACCAGAAGTGATCCAATATTACATGAATATCACATCACTAATATGCGCAAATGCGAGAATACAAGGAAATATACAAGTATGAATAGTGTGAAAGGCACCCACGAGTTTAAAAGAAAAACTCGAGAGACTCACAAGGGGGCCTGGAAGGATGGAGCTCTGGATGATCGGCTGGGGAATCCACGCTACCGCTGCGCTACTCTGATCCACAAGGGGGAGAATCTACACGCTCCAAGCTCCATGACCTGGACATGAGGATCCAGGGGAGTCAAATGATACTCCCCAGGCGAGTGGTGAAGCAAAACCAAGTGGCGAGCAAGGGTGAGTACATGTCATGTAAAGCAAGGACAAGCAATCTGATTGTATGGCTTCAGATTACGGTTCCATGAGACTAGTACATCGAAGGAATAATCCAAACAAGGAAACCCTGATCTATATACCTTTATCTCATGTCACCATAACCCAAGCCCATTCAACCCGACTGTTCTCAAGCATGATAAGATAATGAACAAGAGGCAAGTGAATACAATGGATAAAGCAGAATATGAGCAGATAATACGATAATACTCATAAAACCGGAAATCCGAAGTAAAATCCCGACAAGCAAATATAGTAAGGCACAACACAGATTCGTAGCCGTTTAAGTTGCAGGCTTTAGTATGCGTCCCATTCCACATACCTCCACTTACAACTTAAGGAGCCGGTTATTATGACACTTTATTATTACTCGTCTTACCCTGATATCTAGCTATGTGAACTAGCGTCCCAACGCACATAGATCCATATCCGAGTAAAGCAAGGTTGTTATTGGAATAGATGGAGAACTGATAGAGCTTCTTATAGTAGTTCCCATACACCTGGGACCAGTTTGGAGGCCCAAAGTCCCCCTAACACGAATCTCCTGTGGGCCCAAAGTCCCACTAACACTACCGCCAATACATTTTATTCCCATACTATAAGCAAGATATCATTCCGGCATCCATCACTTCCTCCCATTCCCCATACAAGTTGTCCTTTTTATGGTTTGTTAACATAATTATCAGATTAAGGGAATGAGCAGGATCATAACTGGAATACATAACTGGAATACAGGTACTACATTCCCTTAACAGTGATAATTAAACAATGTCAAGTGTATCATGCTTGATTTTAAATGATAGCATGATAAGTGGTGATATACATCAAGTAACTAATCATGACAAGAGATGGATGATAATCTGGTAAGTCATGACATAACAAGAAGGTCTTGCCAAATAGTGGCATGCCAGATGGTCAGGTGATAACACACTAGATGGTCAGGTGATATACATGTGTTAAATAAAAGCATGCAACTGACTAGTCTGAGGTAATGGTATGGCAAGGTAACATAAAAGTAACCCAAAGTACAACGACCACGAAGGGTCGGCCACGCATAGTATAAAACAGTAAAAGATATAGAACATGAAATAAATACATGGAGACTAGAACGAGAATATTTGCATAATCAATGAAATAGGGAGCAAGAGGGTAGCGAGCGAGAACACTCGCCTGAATCACCAGAAACGCCGAAAGGTCCGAAGTCCACGGAATTCGGGATGCGCCATAATATATGATATAAATATGTAGAGTGAAGAGGAGAGAGAAAGAGAGAAGGAAGATGATGTTTGTCAAGAGACAAGTCAAGTAGTACCAATATGTGATGTAAGTCTAGAGGATAAGGTTCCTATTCAAGAAAGAAATCAACCATAACAGACAGCTAAAGTTAGTCGACTAGGTGGAAAGGGTAGTCGACTAATAGAGGGGTTAGTCGACTAACAGTCTGGTATAGTCGACTAAAACTGGGTTCCAGAGAGTTGGGTTCTGGTTTCAGGAAAAGTTAGTCGACTAGGATGGAAAGAGTAGTCGACTAACAATGATTTCAAGTCGACTAACAGACACTCTAAGTCGACTAAAACTGTGTAACAGAGAGTTGGGTTTCTGATTCAGGAAAAGTTAGTCGACTAGGGTCAAGGGAGTAGTCGACTAAAGAGGTTTCTTGTAACGCCCCGATCCTGGCGGATACGGGACATTACTGCAACGTATATACGCAAGTCAGAAGTACCTTCACGTATATACACTAAGCATCAGTACAGGCAAGAATCAGAGTACGGAAGTAATGGTGCATTATACATTCCAACGCATGAGTACAATTACAGAGTTATCACCAGAGGTGATCCAATACTACATGAATATTACCTCACCTGAATGGCGCAATTGCGAGATTACAAGCAGATGTACATGGATGAATAGTACAAAAGGGCACTCACGAGTTTACTAAAGGAAACTCGAGAGGCACACAGGGGGCCTGGAAGGATAGAGCTCTGAACGGTCTGCTGGAGATCCACGCTTCAGCTGCGCCACTCTGATCAGCAACTGGGAGAATCCATAAGCTCCAAGCTCCATGACCTGGACATGAGAATCCAGGGGAGTCAGATGAAACTCCCCAGGCAAGTGGTGGAGCAAAAGCCAAGTGGCGAGCAAGGGTAAGCACATGAATAGAGATAAAACCAAATAAAGCCGAGGACGAGCAAATCTGATTGTATGGTTTCAGATCACGGCTCCATAAGACTAGTACGTCGAAGGAATAATCCAAACAAGGAAACCCTCATATATATACCCTTATCTTATGTCACCATAATCTAAGCACATACAACCCGACTGCACTCAGGGCATGATAAGATAATGAACAGGAGGCAGGTAGATACAAGGGATAAAGCAGAGCATGAGCAGTTAACATAATAATACTCATAAAACCGAAAATCCGAGGTAAAACCAGCACAAGCAATATGGTAAAAATGAAAGGGCATTATATAAGCTTAAGCTACGGCCTCATGAGACTAGTACCTCGAGGGAGTAATCCAAACAAGGAAACCCTCATCTATATACCTTTATCTCATGTCACCGTAATCCAAGCGTATACAACGCCCACAATTAGCATCTTATTATTGTTATTATTATATACTCGTCTTACCCTGATATCTAGCTATGTGAACTAGCGTCCCAGCACACATAGATCCATATCTGAGTAAAGCAAGGTTGTTATTGGAAACCAGCGGGGGTATCAACGAACTATGTTACAGTGGGTCCCGTACATACCCGGGACCACGGCCCAGGATTGTTCCGTTGCTTGGAAACGGAAGCCAGCCGCAAGGCTAAACAGGAGGGACTTATGTATGCCCTTATCATGATGGTACAGTAATGGGGAGCCAGCTCTCCCCTCGGTCCCCTGGAGGCCCACAGGTCAGACCGGAACATGTAGTTGCACAACATTCCTAAAAGCCACTGTAAACACGAACACATATTGATATCCGCATGTTTCCCCCGACCCAATACAAGTTGTTCCTTTTATGATTTATTAGGTTAATTATCAATTTCGGGAATAACAGAACAGGACATGATCAGGAATTCAGGAGTTCAGGTCACTGTATATAATACAGGATAACAGGTCACTGATCATGATACAGGATATCAGGTCACTGTACATAGTACAGGATAACAAGGCAGGGTTCCCGTAAATGTGATAATCACAGGTCAAGTATATCATGCTGGGTGTCAATGATAGCATGACAGGGTGATGATATTTAGACAGGTAACCAGTCATGTCAAGAGATTGATATTAGTCTGGTGGCAAGTCATGTCATAACAAGGGGTCTTGCCAAGAAGTAGCATGTCAGGTGTTAGATGATAACAAATCAGTTGACAGGTGATATACATGTGTTAAATAGTAACATGCATAAACGACAGGTATGAAGAAAAGACACGGTGGTAGAATAGTAGCTGAGCACAACCGAGCGGAGCAGAGCAAGCTGGAAGTACAGACAGCAAACAGTATTTAACACTGGAGCGTCTGGCGAGGTTACCGGAACGACTCGACTGAAGGTACGAGCGATAAATCCGGCAGCAACTGCCTAGACGAATCTAGTGGTAGAGCACTGAGCGCTAAGCATGCACACCAGGCGGAGCTGGGAAACCTGACGATCCCAATCACGCCTCTTCCGAGACAGTGAGGGACCGGAGGCTGAACTGAGAGACCTGCCGAGTCCCAATCACCTCTCTTTCGAGATAGTGAGTGACCGGAGGTTGAAGGATCCGGAAGCCAAGTATGGTATAAGGCAGTACAATACATCACAGGCATGGTATGTGTACCAGAAGGAAACTACCCTAGTACAAGCATTCGTCACAGAGCAATACATGTCCAGATATAGGCACTCGGCCATACACAGATACAGGGACTCAGCCCAATACAAAATACATGGAAACATGAAGTAAAATACATATCGACCCCGACAAAGCGGGGAATCCCAAATGGAGGCGAGAGCGAGAACACTCGCCTAAATCACCGGAAAGCCGAAAAGTCTGGAATCCCTGGAACTCGCGCACGCGCCATAAATATAATAACATAAATATAGGGAGAGAAGGAGACACAGGGAGACGCGGGCTTGTCAGTGGGACGCGAGGTCGCAGACGCGGGAGTCTGCCTCGCAGGAATAACAGACGCGGAAAGAGCAGACGCGGGGAATAGGCTCTGCGTCGTGCTAAATGCAGAAACGCGGGAAGCGCGTCAAGGGATTGCCCAGACGCGGGTTAAGATCCGCGTTAGGAAACAAACAGAGGGGAGGAAAGGTGCTTCCTTTGTTGTGCCCGACGAAGGGATGTTCGGCCCCAATCCAAAAGGAGGGTACCGGGCCCTAAGTCTTGCCAACGGAGAAGAACGCGGACGCGGGAATCACAAACGCGGGAGTCGCGTTGTGAAGACACCACAAACGCGGGTTCGAGACCCGCGTTCAAATCAGGGCACGAAGGAAACGCGGACGCGGTCGTGGATCCCGTGTCGCGTTAGCACGAGGAGATCACAGACGCGGTTATTAGCCCCGCGTCGTGACGATACAATAACGCGAGGGCCGCGTCAAAAGGAGGTCGCCCGCACGCGGGGGTGAGATCCGGGTCGGCAATTAATCAGAGAGAGTCAGGGAGGTCTAGAGAGAGATAATACATGAGAGAGAGAAGAGAGGGGGGAGTCATGCTATTTGAATAAATACGAGACACCACTTAGAAGAGGCACTCATATCAGCCCTTTAATCAGACATGGGTGCCCAAAGCAAAACTGAACCCTGTGAGAGAGAGAGAGAGTAACACGTGGAGAGAGAGAGAGAGAGAGAAAACGCGTGGAGAGAGAAAGAGAGACGCGCGGGAGAGAGAGAGAGAGATGCGCGGGGAGAGAGAGAGAGAGATGCGCGGGGAGAGAGAGAGAGAGAGATGCGCGGGGAGAGAGAGAGATGCGCGGGAGAGAGAGAGAGAGAGATGCGCGGGGAGAGAGAGAGAAAGATGCGCGGGGAGAGAGAGAGAAAGATGCGCGGGGAGAGAGAGAGAGAGATGCGCGGGGAGAGAGAGAGAGATGCGCGGGGGGAGAGAGAGAGAGAGAGAGAGAGAAAGGACCAGGGAGAAAACACAGGAGCAGGGGGCTTTGCCCCCAACAACTGCACCCAGGGGGGCCTAAGGCCCCCTGGCCGCGCCCGAGGCCGCCGGCCTCACGCCGGCGGCGGTCTGCCCTCGCCGGGGCAGCGCCGGAGGAGAGGAAGTCCGGCGAGGAGGTGGTTGGCCGGATCCAAAAGGGGAAAGGAAAGGGAAGAAAAGAAAAGAAGGAAGAAGAGAGGGGAGATGGGAGATGGCCGAAGTTGGGAGGGGTCCTCGCCGGCGACGAGGTGCTGGAGGTGGTGGCCGTGATGGAGTCGGCTGGGCTCTCTGGAGATGGAGAGGAAGAAGAAGAAGTGAAGAAGAGAGATGAGAAGAAAAGAAAAGAAAAGGAAAGAAAAAGAAAAGAGAAGGAGAGAGATTTGTGATAGTGATGGGGATGTGATGGGAGCAGGTGAGGGGGTGTGTCTCCCACGTGGGGGGAGATGGCTGCGGGGTTGATGGGAGAAAAGAATGAAAAGAAAGAAAGAAAAGAAAGATTGGAAAATAAATATATTATAATATGGCCGCGAAATCGACTGTTCCAGAAAAATCCCCAAAAATACCTGAAGGTAGAAAATGTCATCCTGAGGAATAATTTGAAATCGGTTTTCCAAATAAAATCCCGTTTTCAAATTAAAAATCCGGAGTCACCCGCCGATACCGGTCTACACCGGGTCGGCCTGATTTTGATAAATTCTGAAAATCCCAGAAAATGTATTAAAGAATAAGATATAATTTTAAGAAGTAAAGTGAAAGCGGAATTCAGAAATTCAATCCCGGTTGTAAGCTAAAAATCCTGGAATCAACCAGCGATACTGGCCGATACCGAATCCGGTGGAATTTTCATAAATTCATAAAATCCTCAAAAAAGGCATTTAGATGGGAAATGTGATTTTAAGAAATAATGTCTAAAGACACTTTTAGTAATTCCAATTAGTTTGTAAATTAAAAATCCGGGAATCGGTCAGCGGTACTGGTCGACACCGGTTTTGAAGATTTTCAACTTAATTCAGGAAAATCCCAGAAAATCATAGAAAATCTAAAATATAGAAAACGATGTTTAAAACTGAAATCGGTCAAATCGGAATAACGAAAAGGCCAAATCGAGCAATTCATTAGGATCGAGTTCCCGGTTCAGACTAGGCTGACTCCGAGTCCACGAATCCAAATCCAAGACAAAACGTTCATATGAATAATTCACAATACAAAAAACAAAATAAAGAAGTAATCGAAAAAATACGATCGAAAAATCTGAATACGCAACTAAGTACGTATTCCGGAGCGAGGTGTTTACATTTCTAGTCGACTAATAAATAACCTAAGTCGACTAAAACTGTGTTCTAAAAAAGGTTACGTTTCAACTAAGGGTTTCAAGTCGACTAGTCCTTAGGTCAAGTCGACTAATCGACTGGAAACAGCACACAGAACAGATTGTGATGGTTTTGTTTGATGATCAAATTACATGATTTGAAGACACAAGTATACTAAGAATTATCCAAGGCTTGGTGAAGAAGAACACTTACCTAAAAGAGTACAAGGTGATGGAGTGATGGTGGTAGTGATGGAAGTTGATGATGAAGAAGAAGGTGGGATTAGTGGTTTTGTTGTTGGTGTTGGTGAGAAGAAGTGGTGGCCAGAGATCGGGGGTCTCTCGCCGGAGTCGTGGTGGCCGGAGGCGCCGGTGGAGGTGGTGGAGGTGAAGGAGGTGTTGGAGGTTAGGGTTTTGGTGAAGAAGAAAGAGAAAGATGAAGTGAAAATGAATAAAGAAAGGAGAAGGAAAAGTATTTATAGGTTTTAGAATTTATGAAGGAGGTGCAAATAAGATAGAAGAGAGGGGGGTTTTTGTAAATAGGGGAGGTGAGGTGTCTCTCCTAGCCACACTTGGCTGGCCATGGAAGAGAGAGAAAAAGAGGGCATTTAATGAGGAAGTTGGTGGAAGTGTGTGGAGTTTATTGGAAATTTGGGAGAAAATGGAATTTGGGAAATTGAATTCTTGTGGATTGTGGAGGAAGGAAAGAAAGAAAATAGGAAAAGGAAAAGAAAATGAAAAAGGGAATTATTCTCTTGGAAGAGAAAATGAAAAATAATGAAAGTGGCGGATTCCCGGGATTCGGTTGCGGATGCGGAAATCTTTCGGAAAATACCGGAATCGTCTGAAATTCAAGTATCTCGGAACGACCCGAAATAATTATCAAAAATCAAGAATATTAATCTAAGAATTATAGTGAAATCCGTTTTAAGAAATACTTTATAGTTTTAAAACTAAAAAAACCCGGAATCAGCTAGCTACCGACTCCGGTGGAATTTTCATAAATTCATAAAATCCTCAGAAAAAGTATGCAGATAGAAAATATGATTTTAAGAAATAATGTCTAAAGGTACTTGTAGAAATTCTAAACCGTTTGTAAACTAAAAATCCGAGAATCGGTCAGCGGCACTGGCCGACACCGGTTTTGAAGATATTTAATTAAATTCAGGAAAATTCCAGAAAATCATATAAAATAAATATAGGAAAATAATATTTGAAACTGAAATCGGTCAAATCTAATTACCGGAAAGACCAAATCAAGTAATACATTAGGATCGGGTCTTCGGTTCAGACTAGGGCTGACTCCGAGTTCACGAATCCAAATTTAAGACAAAACAATCATATAAACAATTCATAATACAAAATAAGTACAGAAGGTAAATCGAAAAATACGATTAAAAATCTGAATACGCAACTAAGTACGTATTCCGGGAGCGGGGTGTTACACATGCAGTCATGTCATAAACTTTTTTATGTATTTTTTTGAGAATATAGTTCAATATCAAATCATGTCCTTAAACTATTTTGGTCGAATTTGAGTTAAATTAGGAGCATCTATTTGAGTTAAATTAGGAGTATTTATTTAAAATAGTTTTTATTTTTTTTAAAAGTCAAAGTTTTAACGATGCAAATTTCTATTTTTTAGAAGTCAAAGTCTAAACTATCATCGTAGTAGGAGTTTCTATTTATTTGAGTTTTCATGTAATAGTAGTAGTATATTTGTTATTAGAGTTTGTATATAAAATTAAGAGATTAGAGAATTTGTATCTCTATAAATAAAGCACAAGATGACTCAATTTTATATGAGAAAGATGTATGAGAAATTATTAGTGTCAATAAAATAAAGTTAGTGTTCTTTTTCCTCTATAAATTTCTTTTCTCTCAAATTTTCTTTATTGAAAATCAATAGTGATATCAGAGCCATAAAATTCTTGCTCACATTACATCAATTATCATCGTCGCCAACAACTGATTCAAAATCGATCATCAAAGAAGATGGCTGACAAGTTGACACAACTTGTTGTTCCTCATCTCGCAAAAGAAAACTACAAAGTTGGAGTACTAAGATCAAGTAATTGTTGATCTCTCAAGACATGTGGGAGATCTTGAAAAGATTTTTGAGATGGGAAAAGATGAGCAGATTATTGTTAACTCAAAGGGACCAGTTTGACGACTTAAAGATAAAAGATAGATTTGCTCTTTTTTTATATTTCATGAAAATGAAGATACTTTTGACATCACTAGAGGGTAACAGCAAAATATGCTTGAGATATTTTTCAGAAGACATGTGAAGAGAGAAAGAAAGAGACAACTCACAAAGTCACGGACGTCAAGATAAGAATGGAAGAAATTCAAGAAATCTACGAATTCAAAAGAAGACGGAAGAAGTTCAAGAAACAGAATACTTTAAACAAGATCAACTGATTAAAGATATGCAAATGCATGAGAGTAAGATTTTAAAGAGAGAAGGAAGAGAGGATCGTGCGAAGAAAAGAAAGGAAAGAAAGAAGAAAGCAAAAGAGACGAAGAATATGCAAGAGATGAAGAAAAATAAAGAGAAAAAGAAATGAAGAAAAGAAGAAGGTCAAGAAGAACAAGAGGAAGCAAAAAAAGACACTAAGAAAAGAAACAATCAACTTTAATAAGTGGCAATTATAACAATGAAATAAAACAAAGCAGTGTTGATTTTTCTAAGTATAAAAAATCAAGCACTTCAATTCATATTTGCATCAAAAATAAAGAAATAAGTGCAAAGTGAAGACAGGCTTTCAAAAAAAAATCATGAAGATTGACAAAAAGAGACAATCCAACATCAAAAAAAATAATAAAATTATCAAAGAGGAGAACTGCAGGACTCGGGGCTCCATCCCAAAAGACTAGCCTTTTAGGTGGAGTTGCCCAAATCCTTATATTCCCAAGACCATCCCCACGTCTAGCCGATGTGGGACTATTTGTTCGACCCAAATCCCAACAATCCCCCTCGAACAAAGAGTCTCCCTGTAAGCTCAACTATCTTCGCACCGGAAGATCAAATGCTCCATCGAGATATCCAACTCTTCACTGCGTAGGTGGGCGGCACGCCTTATGTGAAGTACCAACTGCAGTCGGTCACTCCTCTACGAGGACCACTGCCAAATTTCTCGAGAGCCAAATTAGCTTCACAGGGGCCTATTGCGCCTTTTGCGCCAGTGGGGTGGGCAGGCCCATTGCGCCTTTGCGCCATTGGGGGATCTATACATCGTCGAACATCACCCACACACACGACTAAGTTCGGGGCATGGCTCTGATACCACTTGTTGTGCGCCGATGACAATAACCCCAAGAGGATCTCACAAATCTCCAAGCACAGAGAACACCCAAATAACACAAGAAGAAACACAAATCACAACACACGATCTAACGAGGTTCGGCCTCAATGCCTACGTCCTCGGGGCAATCAGAGAGAGATTTAATAGCTATGGAAGAGATTACAATGGCTAGCAGCCTCTTTGAATGCAAGAGAGCTCCAGCCTTTTCCTTGTCTCAGATCTTCTACAAGATACAACCCTAGAAATCAACATTAGGCTTAAATACCCAAATTTGCGGAGCAGCAGATTTTCACCCAAACCCGACTGTCGGTCGACCCGGCCGGTCGACCGACCTCCACCTCGGTCGACCCACTTGTTGTGCGCCGATGACAACAACCCCAAGAGGATCTCACAAATCTCCAAGCACAGAGAACACCCACATAACACAAGAAGAAGACACAAATCACAACACACGATCTAACGAGGTTCGGCCTCAACGCCTACGTCCTCGGGGCAATCAGAGAGAGATTTAATAGCTATGGAAGAAGATTACAATGGCTAGCAGCCTCTTTGAATGCAAGAGAGCTCCAGCCTTTTCCTTTTCTCAGATCTTCTACAAGATACACCCTAAAAATCAACATTAGGCTTAAATGCCCAAATTTGCGGAGCAGCAGATTTTCACCCAAACCCGACTGTCGGTCGACCCGGTCGGTCGACCGACCTCCACCTCGGTCGACCCGCCCGGTCAACCGAATTTAACCGAGAGTTCGGGTCTTACAGTCAGGGAATTGCGGTCGACCGGCCGGGTCGACCGCCTAAGGCCCTGTGCATGCTGTGCATGTCGGTCGACCGGACCGGTCGACTGACCCTGCCTGATTCTGCTGCTGCTGCTATTTCCAGCTATTGTTCCCTTCGTCTTCGTCGTCAACTTCCTCGGCAATCACTCAACGACCCCTCGACGAATCTTATCAACTTCCCCATCAGTAACTCTCTCTTTCCAACAATTCTCCACCTCGGCGAAGATTTTCCAAATCTGAGCCGATCTCCAACGCTACCCCAGTCTATCACCTGGCGAAATCGACACACGATCTCGGCGAAATCGACACACGATCTCGGCTTGCGCGCACCGGTCGAAATCGACACACGATTTCGGCGAAATCGACACACGATCTCGGCTTGGAATCTTTTGCTCAACTGTTCCTGGAAAACATCGCACATGCCTTCCCTGCACTTCACCTTAGGAGAATTTTCATACATGCCGATCACCAACATGGCTTCTACTCCTCAACTTCATGACCTCACGAAAACTTCCTCATGAGCCAACACTGACTCTCCAACTGACTAGCTCTATCTAGTCTACCTGTCTTCCACTGACGGTCCAACCAAGTCTGCGTAGAGCCCACCAAACATCATCGGCTTCAACTGGATGCACACCCCTCCTTATGCAAGCTCAACATCTTCTCACCGGAAGATCACCTGTTCATCAAGACCACAACACCTCACCTCTCCGTGAAGTCCAACTGGCCACAACGCTTCACCTCTACGTGAAGCCTCTCCACCTCTACGTGAAGCTCCAAAACGGCCACACCTCTTCACCTCTACGTGAAGATCCAAACAGCTTCTCGAGAACCCAAATAGCTTCATAAGAGTTGCATCACCAAATGGCTGCGCCTTTACGGCTACCTACGTACCTTTGCCCAAAAGGATCAAGCCAACCGTAGTTCATTTAAATGAGCTTCATCAAACTCAAGCACTGGTACCTCTATCTGCAGCAGTGAACCTGTCTGACCGAGTCAATGAACCTCTTCCCGACCATCATGGAGAGCAACGGCCTTCAACTTCAGCTTGTCATGATCACAAGCTTGAGATTCATGCTTCTTCCCCACAAGCATGGTTTCGCCTTTGTTCCTATAGCTGCAAATAACTCGACATCCTCAACAATGTCGTCAACCTGTTCAGCATCACCTTTGGTATCATGAACTCCACCCGGTGTCACCTCCGATGAAGTCTCCTCTGATGCCGAACCAACTGGAGATGATGGAGTAGCATCTACCTCCACCCGCTGCGATCCTTCCTTGGTCTTCGTCCTCTCCACTTGCTGAGAGACGATGAACTTCAACCCTGAAGTCTCTCCAAAAGTGACATGCCCGCTCATCACGATCTTCTTGTCTTCGGGGCCCACAACCTGTAGCTGTTTCCCTTGACGCCCAAATAGACAAACCTCTTTGCTCGCGGATTCACCTTGCCATTCTTGGCACTGAAGTAGGCCGGACTTCCAAACTCCCGCAGCAAACATTGATCTTGAGCAGCTTTCTCAGACCAAATATCCAATGGAGCTTTACCTCTTATCGCAGTCGATCTATTCATGAGATGGCTAGCATACTCAGTCGCCTCAGCTCAAAACGACTTGTCTAATCCTGCATTAGACAACAACTTCCGAACCTCCTCCAGCAAGGAACGGATTACCTCCTTAGCCAACCCATCTGTACCTGTTGTGAAGTGAGTTGCAATACCTGTGTTCTGGCCAAACTGTAGGAATTGGTTCATGTCTTTTCCAACATTACCAATAAGAAGCTCCTTTATCTTCCTACCTCTCTGCCTCTCCATTCTTCCTCTCCACTTCACCAACACATCGAGAGCTTCACCCCTTTGTCTCATGGGATATATCCAAACCTGTCTAGATGAACCATCAATAAATGAGACAAAGTACCTGTGACCTCCAAGCGATGCCATCTTAGCAGGTCCCCATACGCACATGTGAACACAATCAAGAAGACCTTCATTGTGGTGAGTACTGGTGCTGAATCTCACCTTCTTCTTGTCCAGAACGCTGTGTCCACCTTCCAAATTGCAGGTAGCAGCACCTTCCCTTTCCTTCTTTGCAGGAGCTGGCAAAGATTCTTCTTCTTCCTGTCCGACCTTTACCTGCCAAACTTCCGGGCCACCAACATCTGAAGAACTAGAAGTCTCCACCTGATCTGTAATCGTACTACCCTTCAAGTAGTAGAGATTGCCTCGGCGGACGCCCTTCATCACCACCATCGAGCCCTTGATCATCCTGAGATCGCCATCTCGAACAGATATCACCATGCCCGATGCTTCCAAAGTGCCAACTGAGATAAGATTCCTTTTGAGCTGAGGTACATACCTCACCTCCTTCAACTCTCGAACTATCCCATCATTCATCTTGATGCGAACTGTACCCATCCCTTCTATATTACACGGATAGTCATTCCCCATGACCGTGTAACATTCATCCAGCTTCTCAAAGCTAGAAAATCAGGCCCTGTTCGGGCACACATGATAGGTGGCTCCGCTATCCAAGATCCACTCAGCACTATCTGAGTTACTTACAGTAGGGATAGTAACCGAGAGAGAGAACACCGATGAGTCATCATCCGATCTATCTGCCCATGCTAGATTCGTCTCGGTCTTTGACTCCACCTTTTTATCTTTGGCCTTCGGACATTCTGCTTTCCAGTGTCCTAGTTCCTTGCACAAGGCACAATGATTTCTCTTCAGATTTCTGAAGCCCGGCCTGGACTTCGATCTTTCTCTAACTTCCTTGCCCTTCCGCGATGAACTTCTGCTTCTTACTTCCAGTGCCTCCGCCGATGAGTTTGACCTAGAAGGATGACTCTCCTTCTTCCTCGTCTCATAACTCGATAGTGCAGACGACACCTCATCATAATCCAAGGTCTGCCTTCCATTGATGAAGGTCAGTGTGAATGTCTCGTACTCCTCTGCAGGAAGTGAATTCAGAAAGATGACCGCCTTATCTTCCTCATCTACCGTGACATCCACATTTAGCAGATCTGTAAGAAGCTTCGTGTATCGGTTGATGTGCTCATTCACTGTGCTCCCCTTCTTCATCCGAAACTGATACAGCTTACTCTTAAGCTGCAACCTTGACTCAACACTCTTCGTCAGGTATTTCTTCGCAAGGGTTTCTCACAGTTTCTTCGCCGACGTCTCATGTTGTGCAAGGTATTTTATGTCTTGCGACAAACATGAACGTATCAAGCCACATGCCGACCTGTTCATCTTCGCCCACTCTTCATCAGTGGTCGTGCTCCTCTTCTTCTCCAATAGGAGAGTGTCTTCTAGGTTCGATGCATTCAGTGCATCCATAACCTCACATCTCCACATCCCGAAGTTATTTGTACCGTTGAACTTCACCACGTCGATCCTCGGATGAGGATGCATGGTCTTAACCGAAGTACTTTCTTCTGCCATTGAGATTTCTGATCCTCTATCTATGCGGAAGAATAACCAGCTTGAAATAGATCTCTACTCAGATAAAAATCAGATTTTTATCTGTCCCTTGAAAACCTAGATCGAGTTTCTCACCGGATCTACTCCACCACAGATTCCACGAGCCCTCCTTGCGTTCTTCTGAGATCGACACACGATCTCCTCGAATACCAATACCTCTGATCTGAGATCGACACACGATCTCCACCGGATCAGATCTCGAGCCCTTCGAATCCTCAGAAATCCCAAGCGCAACTTAGGAGCTCTGATACCACTTGCAAGACTCGGGGCTCCATCCCAAAAGACTAGCCTTTTAGGTGGAGTTGCCCAAATCCTTATATTCCCAAGACCATCCCCACGTCTAGCCGATGTGGGACTATTTGTTCGACCCAAATCCCAACAAGAACCACAACCATCATCAAGAAAAGGTTCAAGATAGAATCCAAGATCCAAAGTAAAATGTAAGAGTAATTTTACTTATTACAATAGAAATATAAAAGTAAAAAGTTTTGAAAAACATATAAGAAAAAATATTCTACAAAAAGTCAAAAAGAGAAATTATGAATGAAGAAAGCAAGATTATTCCGTTGAATCGAATATGTGTTCTTATTTTTGATAGGTTAAAAGCTAGCATGAGTTCAGTGGAAAAAGAAATAAAAAAGAACCAACAACGGATTATTATAATAACTGTGAAGTTATTTTTAAAATAAAATGCATATGACTTAACACTTCTACAACCTGCAAGTAAAGAACGAGGAGATCACATTATAGTATATCACAGTAGGAGTTCAAGCCAACATTTTTGCCAAGTTATTTAAGGACACTTTGTAAAGCTATGAAGATTGTTAGACATACGTTTTATGAAAGAATTGAATTAAGAGAGAATGTTGGAATATAATTCAATTTCAAACCATGTTAGTAAAGGGTTTTAGTTAAAGTTGAGTTAAACTAGGGGTATCTATTTCTTTAGGAGTCAAAGTCCACTTATGATTATAATAGAGTTTTCTATTTATTTGAGTTTTCATGTAATAGTAATAGTAATAGTTTTGATTATTAGAATTTGTGTATGAGTAATAAAGTGGAGAATTTATATTTCTATAAGTAGCGTACAAAAAGACTCAATTTTGTATGAGAAATTGTATGATAAGTTATTAGAGTTAATAAAATAAAGTTAATGTTTTTCTTCTTTCATAGATTTCCCTCCTCTCATATTTTCTTTTTTGAACATCAAGATTTTTTCTCTTAAAATAATAATTTATTTGAATAGGGGAATTTTTTCCCTCTTTTTACTGTTTAAATTAATAGGATTGTTTGTTTTGCTATAACGATGACTTGTACGATGGTGTGCAAACTGATACAGATATATCCGATTCGTATTGGTGTAGATTGTGTATATCTAGACTATATTTGTATTAGTTTCTATGTTTGTGAATCGTGATTGGAAAATTAGACAAATATGATAAATTGTTGCCATGTCTGATACGTATTCGAAGCACACTTGATATCAAGCCTTTCTAGCATATTATACATAATTAGTTCATTATTAGGTTTTTTTATTAGGTATTTTCCGTGTTAAGATAAGTGGAATTGGAAATAACTTATTTTAATTTTAATTAAGATGAATGATGATATACTAGTATCATTTAGAAATCTGTAATCATATTTGTTTAGCTAATATACGATTTGTATTTTATCTAATTTTGACAAATAGAGATATGAGTTTTCTCACCGAACTATTTCTGTATTTGTATCAATTTTATATTTGTGATTGACAATTTGGATGAAAGTATGATAAATGCTATGTGCAATCTATTTCCACCCCCTTGTAACTATAATTTTTTTTTGAGAAAAAAAACGGTGAATCAAAAGGTACCCCGCGTTTCATTAATAAGATTTTTAATGAAACATCCCACAACTGAAAGTACAAAAGTTCCCCCCCTGTAATACTAGCAAGCTTCACACACAGGTGCGTAGGAAAAAAACAAAATAGCAGTACAACAAAACAACAAGTAACAAATACAACCACTCAAAACCTCGTTGATGCAAAAAGAAGATCTATCTTGCAACAAGCTTCAAGTAGCAAAGCGAAGTACCAAAAATCAGGAGATCAATATGGCTGACATCACATGAAGTCAGAGTCGTTATCCAGTACTCCCGGGACTCCTCCAAGATACTTTCAGAGACCACTCCCACAACCTGTTGCCCCATCACTCGCTCTGCCAACTCCTTGAAAGTACCTGATGGTAGATTCAGCCAGTAAGAAAAAAATGTCAAGCATACATGAAATGTCTGGTCGGACGATCTGATCTGATTGTTAAAATTCTGTTATTGCGTTCCTTCCATACCACTCATAGAACAATAACGGCTGTTAAATCTCATATAACCCTCTCTTCCTTGTTAAAGGAGGTAAACCTCCAAGTCGACCAGAGCATCATTGCCTTGTTTAGAAAATACGGAATGTGAATACTCAAATGTTGTGGCAACAGTCCCTAGACCTGAACGGTATAAGGAGAGGTTGTAAACAAGTGGTCAATAGATTCGCTATTATCTGTGCAAAGAACACACACATTAAGTTCTTCCCAGTTTCTTCTCATAAGATTATCCCATGTAAGAAGAACCCCCTATTGACCATCCAAAGAAATGTCCTAGTCTTAAGAGGTACTTTAATGCGCCAAACAATGTTAGCAACTGGTCATCACAAATCTCCGTCGTTCAACATGAATTAGGCGTTCTTCACTGAGAAGGACCTCCTAGTGTCCCACTCCCTCACAGGTCAGACTTTAGAACCCTCAATTTGGGTCCAATGTTCTGGTAGGAATTGCAAAAATTCCTCCAGTGCCCCTAATGATCTAGAAGAGTTGGATTGGACAAACTAAGATTCCAACCCATTACCCATCCAATGAGAAAGTACTAGCCTCGCGGGGTCTTTGACTAGAGAGAACACGTCAGGGAAAGCACCCCAAAGGAACATGAGAGCACCATTTGTCTAGCACAAACCTCGTGTCTCTCCCATTCTTGAATTCCTTCGCGATCTCTAGAAAAAAATGTCTTTAACTAAGGTCATTCCTGTTCAAAACGGAGATGATGAGACTCCATTTATACACCATTCTAACCACCATCCGAAAGAAGGATGGTAGCTTTGAGAAACCAACATGGCCCATATCCTCGTCGGATCGTCAACAATTTCTACCACCATTTAAGTAGTAAAGCTCTGTTGAAATCCAGGAGGTTGATAATCCCTAACCCTCCGAACTCTTTCTGCTTACAAACTCGTTTCCAATTAACGAGGCAGAAGGCCTTATCATCTTTTTGTGTACTGTCCTAGAGAAACTTTCTCCTCAAAGGATCAATCTTCCATTCCACCCAATGTGGAAGCGCGAAAAATACAAAAAGTAATGGGCAAGGCAGCCAATACTGCATTGGTAATCCTTCCTCCTAGGGACGATATTTTTCTTTTCCACATGGCCAATCTCTTCTGAATCCTGTCAATTAGCGACCTTTAGAGGGGTTTGTTAAGATTACAAGTAGAAAGTGCAATCTCAAGTAGGTGATAGGTAGCTTTTGGACTGGGCATTTAAACACTAGCGAGATAAGGATGCTGGAGACTGAAATATCCCCCAAGAAAATCAGAGAACATTTCTGAAAGTTGATCTTAAGGCCCGACCATAATCCATAACATCTTGACACCCTTTTCATGATCATGGCCTGAGGAAAGCTATCTATACCGAATAATAGTGTGTCATCCGCATATTGCAGATTGATTACTGCATTCGCTTCATCTCTTCACCCCAGCCCCTTCAACATTCTTCTTTTCTGTACTAGGCTATTATGTGGTTAAAATCATTAGCAATGAGTACAAAGATGAGGTGGAAAAGGGGATGCCCTTGCCTCAGTCCCCTTTTACAAACAATCTTTTTTCCCGTTACCATTCACCATAATTGTCACTTTTGCCGATTTCAACCACAAGGTAAACCTGGAAATCAAAGATGGGAATCCCCAAGATTGCAAGGCTTCCAAGATAATTGCAATTACAAAAGTGACTACAACTCTTAGCAGACTTTCTTCCTGTCTTAATCCTCAATTAGCACTCATTATTACAATATTGAGCATAGTGCTGTTCTTGCTCCACCTGCAGCATTATCAACAATTGCTATTTTGTATCTGTATCTCTTTAATTTTCTATCCACTTGTTTCTTTTTTTAACACCAAGTAAACTATCATGCTATGTAAATGTGATGAGAGCTCCTTGGTTAATTAGCAAATAAAAAAAATCATCCATGCTTTAACTTGCATTAAACTTCCAGTTGACTTCAGGGTCTTTGTCCCTTTCTAAAACACAACAGATCATATCTAATGAAATTAATGCTATAATCATCATTAATATAAAAACTTGAAATTAATATACAATTTGAAGGGCTGTTAGCTGGTCGAATCAATCTAGTCAGTTTCAGCAGTTCATCCATCATTCTCTCTTCTTGATTCTAATCTTTTTGGCAATCTATCTAAAATGACTTAACGATTTGGACTGCACATATTTGTTTATTACTTGACAGGTTCGTGATAATCCCTTGATTTAGGACAATCTAACCGAAATAATTCGATGCGATTACGCTACACCTACCCCTTGTACACTCTTCCTTCTTGAGATCTGCTGCTATCTAGATTCTTACCATAGGATCTCAATCAAAAAAGATAACTGAGCTTAATTCATGCAGTATGATATTTTCTTTATGTACGACAGGTTTTGAGTTCAAACCTATTCTGCATGAGGTAGACGAGAGAATCTTAAATAAAAATTATACAGGTAAATAATTCGTATTTATCAGGCAATAACTTGAGTCACAATGCACAAAGACTTTCTAGTGATCGTCGACATTCATTATAATCAATGTGTGAATGCAAGAGGATTAAACTAAAATTGTGTGCCAATAGTTATTGCGGTTATGGAGAGTTCTTTGATTGTGATGCAAGCCTGTGATTCTTTTTTAAATTGAGAACTTAATCATTGAAGTTGTTTATGTTTAAATATCCATCAATGGCGCATAGAATTTGAAGTGCAGAATGCTAATAACTGAAAGTATGTTTAGTTAATGGCAAATGGAGTGTGCCAAAACAAACAGCAAAAGAAGGATTATTTGATAGGTTTTGGCAATTAATGGTGTTTGCTTTTCCCTTTTCTTTGAGACCATGGAAGGAAATCATTGAATTATTTCTTATCTGTATTTAAGATGATGGTGATCATTAGACTTTGTTCATGATTGCAAATCACTAATTAAGGATTTAATACCATTGTTTGGGGTTGTGAACATGAGGCACTTGCCCAGTGTCATATAGGAATATATGAGGTTATGAGTTGAAGGGACAATGACATTTCTTACTGATAAATGAATATACTGCAAGAACCTCTAACAGCATATTGATTTTTCTTCTCTTTTATTTGTTTATTTATTTATTAGAGAGAGAGAGATATGGGGAGAGAGAGAGAGAGAGATTTATATACTCAATATTTCATATTCTCGTAGACTCTTCATAACAAATGTCAGTCTACTCTCAAAACTTGAGAATCAAGCCCAAAAAATAATTATTTACACTATATTGTTTGTTTGTTTTGCTTAACTGGGCTTTGCAGAAGTAGCCTTTGATTTCTCTTCACTCTTAGTTTGAAATTTTCTATAAAATTTCAAAACTTTCCATATCTTTAAATATTAGCCATTCATCAGCAAGAAATTGCAAGAGGCAACTGAAGTGGAGAAGTTGTAAGCCGATGACTACTCTTTTTTTAACTGTAGTTACTAGATTTGTGGGCACGAGCAAATACACAGGTACAGTATCTCTATTAGTTAAAAGATTTGATCATTTTAGTAGAATAAGTCAGGTGAAGAGGTTACGAGGCAGCTGATTGAGTAATGACTAATGAGTATTTGCAGCAAAAAGATATTTCTAATTAGCTCATTGTGTCTTTCTCTTTTCCTCTTTTACTGTTTCCAAATAGTAAATCCTACTGTCTCCAAAGTTGTATTAAAGAATACTTTATTGATAATTGTTGCGCCTTTCGGAGGAATCCAGCACGCCAGTCACCAAGATCAGCGTTCCAGCACCGAGTCAATCACCAAACAATTATAGCACGAATACAAAATAAAGAGAGAACACGAGATTTAACGAGGTTCGGCAACTTGCCTACGTCCTCGGGGTAGAAGGGAGAAGATCTTATTCAATCAGTAGAGTTACAAATGTTACAAATTGATCCGAAGATCCAGCTGATCAGGATTGATCCTAATAGAGAAACTACGTTATTTGCTATAGAATTCCCTTAAACAAACTAATCCTAAAACTCTCTAATTCTCTCCTCACAATTTGGGTACTGAAACTCTGCTTATATTGCTAGAGAAATAACTAATAGAAGGAAATTCAAATCGGATAAAATTCCTCTTCAAAAACAGAAACTTGAATTCAACTTGAATTGCCAGAACTTGCAGGTCAATTGACTGATCTGTGCAGATTAGTTAACTGGCCGATCAGATTAGTCAACTGATTGTTTAGATCAATCAATCAGTAGGCCAGTTCTCCAGCTTTAATATTTCTATAAATCTCATATTAGTCGACTCATCAGCCGACTGATCAAAGTGCACAAACATGCACAACTGTATCCTTCTCCATATCGAGCTTGTGTTCGCGTCCTCTCTCTCTTGGCTACCAATTGAGTTTGAAAACTCAAATTTTCATCTTCTCCCCCACAATAATTTTTTTTTTCCTTTAAGCTAATTTATCCCTTTAAGGGTTTAGGCAAGAGCCCTTACCTGTGCTACATTGAAGCTTAATAAATATGTCCTACAAAGCAGCTCCAAGGAAATCTCAATCACAAACATGATAGAAGCTTACAAGTACTATTTTGTGATCAAGAATCAAAGAGATTTTATCACTACTTATTACAATCTAAATAAAGGTTCCCTAGCTTTCCAGCCAAAAAAAAAGTTTTAAATGATAGCATTCAGTACTTATAAATGAGATGGTCCCTAATATATTAGGCAGCTACCTATCATCATCAATTCTAGGTGATTCTGCCTCTCTTGCTCTGCATGGAGTTTGGATGTTCCTATTATTGGAATATTATTATGATCATGTGCTGGATAAACATTAGTATTTACATAAGAAGAAAAAGTCTTTGCAGTCCTAATTAAATTGTCTCTGAATCCCATCATAAAATAATGACTTTCATTTCTTTAAATTATGGGAATTTGAATTTATTTCATATCAACTAAGGTTAAGATTACTCTTTCACAGTTAATGAGTCATTTTTTCATTTTTCAAAAAAAATCTTCAAAATTTTTTTTGAGGTTGATTTCTTCCAAAGAAAAGTTAATGATTCAATTTTTAGTTCAACAAACTCTTCAGTAAAAAGACTAAGAAGATGAACAAGAATTATGATGAAGTGTGGCATGTGCTGTTTCTCTATCATTGCAGGATAATTACATAATTGTTGAATCCTAGCTTGGACTTTATTTCTTTTTGAATCATTATTTCTATCTTATAACCCATTGT
Organism: Agave tequilana; assembly: GCA_038442645.1. Classification (NCBI taxonomy): domain Eukaryota; kingdom Viridiplantae; phylum Streptophyta; class Magnoliopsida; order Asparagales; family Asparagaceae; genus Agave; species Agave tequilana. The sequence continues at coordinate 139,941 of JAVJIF010009585.1, forward strand.
CCTTTGTTTTCTAATATATGCATTAGATTTTTTGATAAGTGCAAATGCATATGCAAGTAACTTTTTAAATAATATATAAATGTGAATTGATCTTAACACAGTCTTTTAAAGAAAATTAGCATTACTCTCTCTTAGACCACACATTTGAACATAACTCGTTTATCTCAAAAAAAAAACACATTAAACTACTATAATGAAAATTTAATAATTAATACAATTTTTTTAATATTTTAAAATGTGTGGCCAGGAGACAAAATGTGAAACCAAATTAAATTGGGTTATAAATCTCTAAAAAGTTTACATCAAAACAACAGAAATAGTGTATACCCATTTCTTTTTGTGATGAATTATATCTATTTTTTAGGATCTAAATCATCGTTCATTATCATTATCTGGAGAATTTTTCTTTGTATTTATAGTTTTAGATGCAAAATAAGAAGCTAGGGGCTCAATTCAATTTCATGGAGTGATGAATCAAGTAAATTATCCCGATAGAGTTCTGATGTCAGTTTGAAGATGGATTAAATTGTCGTGATCATAATTATTAATTACATCACAAGCAGGTCGTATAAATAGATGGTAATGCAACTTTGAATCTTCTAAATGTAATAATATGTCATTTTTTTTATGTCAACTGCATGCATTCCTCAAATGGAGTTGAGACCAACACCAACTCATCAATCTTGTTCAACAAAACTCTCTTTTTCTTAGGTTCCCTCTCCCTCTCCCTCTCTCTCTCCTCTCTCTCTCTCTCTCTCTCTCTCTCAGCATCTTGAGACCTTATGCTAATATTACTCATGCTTGCTCTCTTCATTCATGTTCTCATCATCATCATCATGTTCCTATATATTAGAATTTAAAAAAGGGAAAAAAAAAAGAATTCACACCATGCATCAATGGTAAAGAACTAAGCATGCATAAAACACAGTATATCAAAAGAGGGATGACCGTCAGTTATGGGTGTTTTTTTCAACATTCCAGACCAAAGTGCTCTTACGGAGTTGATGTTTTTTTTTTTCACCATTTCGGACAAAAAAATGCCCTTATGGAGTTTGAATAGTTAAGTGGTGGCGGAAAAATAAGAGACTTTAAATATATTTTTTTGGCCACGACTTATTGAAACCTAATGTGGCGCAGTGGTTCGGATGTCGGCCTCTTGCTTTGGGTGTTCTCTTTCTGGCCGCACTTACTTGGAAGTCATTTTTTTCTCCCGCTTAGATTATTTATTGGCCGGAAGCCCTGGGCCTAGGCCTGGGCTTTGAATATATATATATATATAATATATATATATATATATATATATATATATATATATATATATATATATATATAATATATATTATATATATGAGAAAAATGGATATCAGCCGGCAGGCTGAGAGAACTCTCTCAGCCTGCGCTGACGTGGCTCAAATTGTCACGTCACTGACTTGCGGCACGCTTTTAGGCGACTGTTAAATTACCAAATACCCCTTATGAAAAGCAACTCTTAGAGCGTTCCCTTGATTATTGTTTATTATTATTTTTCCCCCCTTTTATTTTGCCGCTCTTTATAGGATATAAATTATTTTTCGCCTTATTTCTTTACCTCTTTTTTGAAAGATGTAGTTTCTCCTTTTCAGCCTGAGATAAATTTTTTTTTGAAAATATAAAATCTTTTCAGATCAATGTTTTCAGCCTGCGATAAAATTCTACTTTATAGTTTAATTTTTTTTGTATATAATGTAGTCAGAGTCTTGGTCGCATTGTACATTTAAACTGCGACCTTAGTCAAAGTTTTTTGGTCGCAATGTACATGGTGAAATGCGACCAAGGTCGCAGTGTTGTTATTGATAAAGATAGCCAGCAACTGCAATCTAGGGTTGCATTACATGGACTGCGACTTTGGTCGCAGTACGTTAAGTAATTATTTTTTTTTGAATATAATGTATTCAGAGTCTTTGGTCGCAATGTACATTTAAACTGCGACCTTAACCAAAGTCTTTTGTCGCAGTGTACATGGTTAAATGCGAGCAAGGTCGCAGCGTTGTTATTGATAAAGATAGCCAGCAACTGCAATCTAGGGTTGCATTACATGGACTGCGACTTTGGTCGCAGTACGTTAAGTAAGTGTTGTTTTATTAAGTGTTGTTTTTTGGATTAAGTCATTTTTTGAATCTAAATGAAAAATGAAAAGTTGTGTTGTCTGATGCGACTTGGAGTCAGTCCGTGAGACGCGACCTGTCATAAAGATTTTATGAGATCTTTTAACGTCAAGTCTATGTTGACGAACCCCGCACCATTCGTTGTTTCCCGAAGCGGTTGTCTACGCGTCGGTTCTTCATTGGGTTTAGGCGTTAATGTCTTTTAATGCCAAACCGGCGCTGGCGGTTGGAGACCATGGGCTGCCTATAAATAGGGCTCACCCTCTCCCTTTAATAGCCCATAATTAGACTGTTTTCTTTCGAGAGCAATTGCTCTGAGAATTTCCGCCTTCTTCAGAGTCTCTAACAGGGGCCTGCCTCCATGGATGAAGATGACGTTATTGACGAACTTGATGGATGTTCGTCCACAAGGGAAGAAGTCATAGACCTCATCGTCCACAAGGGAAGAAGTCATGGTCCTCGTCGTTCACAAGGGAAGAAGTCATGATCCCTGACGAGGACTTAATCCTCACCGAGATCTGCTCTGACTTGATGCACCAGTCAAGCTTGCTGGTAACGGATGGTCAGAGTGGGTATGGCGGCGTGGGATGTGGTGGATATAGTGGTGGGTAGCATTCCCTGTGAGGTCTAAAAACCTCCTCTCTTACCCCAGAAGTGACATCGAGGAAACTCCATGCTCACTGGATAACCTTCTGGTGAAGAGATGTTCATAAACGAAAGATTCTGCTGCCACCAGACCTGCAGGAGAAGATTGCTCTTAGTAGTCAACAAGGGCTCTTCTTGGCTCTTCTGATGTTTTGTCTTCTTGGATACTTTGATGTTTAGTGTTCTTTGTAACACTCAATCTTATTGATTCTGCTGCCACCAGACCTCAAGAAGAAGATTTCTCTTAGTCAACAAGGGATTTTTTGATGTTTAGTCTTCTTGGCTATTTTGATGTTTAGTCTTCTTTGTAACACTGAATCTTATTGATTCTGCTGCCACCAGACCTCAGGAAGAAGATTGCTCTTAGTCAACAAGGGATTTTTTTGATGTTTTAGTCTTCCTTTGTACTGCTGTATTTGTAACACTCAATCTTATTGTATAAGAGATCGTTTTGTATCATTTGCACATGCCTGGAGATAAATGCCTCGACATAAATAAAAAGCATATTTGTTTTTTTTAATAAACTACGAACTTTTTTCGCAGCCATGCATTGCAAATAAAACAACTATGATCATAGATTACACTGCGACCAAGGTCGCATAAGATACATTGCAAACAGTAACTACTGTCACCAGGGTCGACACTGCGACCAAAGACTGCGACTAAGTAACTGTTGCGGTGACGTATCACATCGTCGCAGTGTTGTTGTTGATTAAGACTAAAAACCAGCAATAGCGACCAAGATTGGAGATTTTTTTTTTAAGACTGCGGCCATCAACTGCGACCAAAGTCGCAGTGTTGTTGTTGATTATTTATAAAGACCACCAACTGCGACCAAGGTCGCAGTGATGTTGTTGATTCATAAAGACCAGCAACTGCGACCAAAGTCGCTGTGTATTTTATTAAGACTAAACAGCAACAACTGCGATCTAGGTCGCAGTTTATTTTATTAAGACTACAGTCAGAAACTGCGACCAAGGTAGCAGTGTTGTTTTGAGTAAGACTAAAGTCCAGCAACTGCGACCAGGGTCGCAGTGTATTTATTAAGTCTGCGTCCAGCAACTGCGACCAATGTCGCAACCTTTTCATTTTAAAAAATTTTAAGGTTGAAGTAATATAATTATTAACTGCGACCAAGGTCGCAGTGTTGTTAAGGATAAAGATGGTCACAGTGTACATGGTTAAATGTGACCAAGGTCGCATTGTTGTTGTTGATAAAGATGGCCAACAACTGCAGTCTTAGGTCGCAGTACGTTAAGTAAGTGTTTTCCTTTAGATTAACATGCATAGCGACCAAGGTCGCTATGCATGTTAATATAGGTCGCTTTACATGGGCTGCGACATTGGTCGCTGTACGTTAAGTAAGTGTTTTCCTTTAGATTAACATGCATAGCGACCAAGGTCGCCGTGTTCTTGTTTTATTAAGTGTTGTTTTGGATTAAGTCATTTTTTTTGAATCTAAATGAAAAATGAAAAGTTGTCTGTTGTCTGATGCGGTCAGAAACTGCGACCAAGGTAGCAGTGTTGTTGTTGATTAAGATTAAAGACCAGCAACTGCGACCTTGGTCGCATTGTATTTATTAAGTCTGCCTCCATGGTCGCAGTATTTCAACCGATACATAGTAGTAAAAAATGTAATTCACACAGATAACTTTAGAAAACAGATTTATATATATTTAAAAAGAAAAACTCCCATAAATAACTCAATTTGATTTATATATATTTAAAAAGAAAAACAAAATACAAATTTTTAACTTCTAATCGTCGTCATCACCATCGTAATCAGATTCGTCGTCAAGAGTCATGCTTTCGTCTTCTGTCTCTTCCTCCTCTTCAGGTACAGTCTCATCGTCGCTTTCTTCCTCTTCATGTTTGTGTTTTGGTTCATCAATGAACTCCCAGAAAGGGTCGTCTGTATCAAGCTCAGATTCTGACCCGTAGCGAGACATTGTTTCAGAACTAAACATAAAATCATCATTTGATGATTGGCTTCTTTCCGGTGAAGACGGTGGTGATGGTGAAGACATTGTTTGAATGTATTTGTCTTCTTTCCGGTGAAGAGGATGGTATGTTTTTAATCCTTTGCTCATGACCCTTTATATATTTTTAATCCCGGAATTCCAAAAGGTTTAAGCTCTCGGACCACGTGAATATCTCTCAAATATATTTTCTATCTTTTCCCAAAATTGTATACTTCCTAGGTGACTGTTCAGTTATCCAAAACAGTTTAAAAGTTAATACACTATAACTTTAAATTACTTTGAACTCCAAAACAGTACATTATTGCGACCATAGTCGCATTGGGAACTGATAAAAATTAACTGCGACCATAAATTGCATCCATAGTAGGATTGCGACTATGGTCGCAGTGTTTAAGAGCAGCAGTCGCAGTTTGGATATGTAATTAAAAGAGCTTATAATTTAATATATTGAGAAAGAGACCTTACAAAAAAAAAAATTAAAAGCTTTTAAAAGAAGACAAAATATAATTGAATATCAGAAAATCAGGAAATCCTAATCCTCGTCATTATCACCATCATAAGCAGATTCATCGTCTTCATTCTTCTGCTCTTCCTCTTCATCACTTATTTCCTCATCATCTTGCTGGTTTTGAGGTTTTTTTTGTTTCACCGATGAACTCCCAGAATGGATCGTCTCTATCAAGCTCTTCGTCTGACCCGTTTGTAGGAAGCGAGCCTACAGCATCAGAGGACATACTTTCATCAAGCATGTCTCCGTCAAGTGGCAGAGGAATAATGTCTTCTTCACTAACCCACATGAAAAATTCATTATCATCATGAATAGGAGGATCAGTTAATACATTATTTGATGTAGTGAGATAGTCAAAAGGAGTGAAGTCCAGACTGGTATCAGATTCACTAGAATATCCTAAAGACAAAGGACCGGTGGGGGATTGATTGAAGTTGAATTCTGAGTGTTCAGAGGAAGAAGATGGGGAAGACATGATTCAAGAATGAATTTGTTTTTGAAGTTTTTGAAATCAAATTGAAAAGGAAGAGCAAAATTATAGTTTTTTAGGTATGAGGTAATATATTAGTTACAAGCATTATATAAAGGTCAATATTTGTGGAAGAACATGAATAGTAATAATAATTGTTACAGGTGAGGGTTGAGTATGGTAGGAAGTGGTAAAAAAAATTAAATATTTAATTGAAGATTTATTGCTGGAGAATCCGAAGTACAAATTAACTTTTTATAGAATTGTTTGGCTATATCTTTAGATTACGTATGGTGCACATCTTTCCTTTCTCGAGATTAACATTAGTGCATATCTTTTTTTCTAGACTGGTGTTGTATCACGGTAGATATAATATTAATTACTTCTTTTACAGAAGGCATGAGAAAGAAGATTGCGACTTTGGTCGCAGTACCGAAGGAGGTCGCATTGCCATGCGATAGTATTTTTTGTCTTGTATTCTTTATTCTGTATTAAGTCTGCGACCATGGAATGTTTTTTTACTTTTGAATGCTAGAAGTCGCAGTCGTCATTTCATTTAAAAGGGGTATTTTTGTCATTTTGTTTCACGATTGTTTAGGCGGGATTTTTTGATTTTTTTTGGCGCCAACACTCTGCGACCGATGTGTGGCCTATATTTAGCCACGTCCCGCAGGCTGAGAAACTCTCTCAGCCCGCAGGCTGAGGTACAGATAGCCCTATATATATATAATATATATATATATATATATATATATATATATATATATATATATATAGAAATGTAAATCAGCTAACACAGGAGGCAACTCCCTCCTATGTCACACTCAAAAATCAATTTTCCGAGTGAATTTTTAAGATCCGACCGCACATTATCATCTTCATTCTTTAAGATATACACATATAAAAAATCAAGTGATTTGAAATTTGTTTACTCCATTTTCTTTCCGTTCAAACATTAACGGTTTTTTAACAATAGAACAAAATGGAACGATTAGATCAATAAGTAAACGAACTTCTAATCAGTTGATTTTTTATATATGTATATCTTAGAATATGAAGATGATAATGTGCGGTCGGATCTTGAAAATTCACTCGGAAAATACAATTTCTGAGTGCGACATAGAAGGGAGTTACCTCCTGTGTCAGCTGATTTACATCTCTCATATATATATATATATATATATATAATATATATATATATAGAGAGAGAGAGAGAGAGAGAAATGTATATCAGCCTGCGGGCTGAGAGTACTTTGTCAGCCTGCGGTGACGTGGCTCAATTTGTTACCTCACTGACTTGCGGCCCGCTTTTAGGAAGAAGTTAAATTACCAAATACCCCTTTCAATAACTTTCCTTATTGTTTATTATTATTTTTCCCCCTTTTTTTGCCGCTCTTTATAGGATTTAGGTTATTGTATATAAATTACTTTTCGCCCTATTTCCTTACCTCTTTTTTGAAAGATCTAGTTTCTACTTTTCAGTCTGCGATAAAATTTTTCTGAAAATATAAAATCTTTTCAGATCAATTTTTTCAGCCTGCGATAAAATTCTACTTTATAGTTTAATTTAAACTGCGACCTTAGTCAGAGACTTTGTCGCTGTGTACATTTAAACTGCGACCTTAGTCAGAGACTTTGGTCGCAGTGTACATGGTTAATTGCGACCAAGGTCGCAGTTTTGTTATTGATAAAGATGGCCAGCAACTGCAATCTAGGGTTGCATTATAAGGACTGCGACTTAGGTCGCAGTACGTTAAGTAAGTGTTTCTTTATATTAACATGCATAGCGACCAAGGTCGCAGTGTTGTTTTATTAACTGTTGTTTTGGATTAAGTCATTTTTTGAATCTAAATGAAAAATGAAAAGTTTGCTGAGGGGACGCGACTTGGAGTCACTCTGAGAGACGCGGCCTGTCATAAAGATTTTATGAGATCTTTAAACGTCAAGTCTACGTTATCTACGCGTCGGCTCTTCATTGGGTTTAGGCGTTAATGTCTTTAAATGTCAAACCGGCGCTGGCGGTTGGAGACCCATTAAAGCCGACGGTTCTGATTAATGAACCATTAATTATGGTTATTATAGGCTGCCTATAAATAGGGCTCACCCTCTTCCTTTAACAGCCATAATTAGACTGTTTTCTTTCGAGAGCAATTGCTCTGAGAATATATATAAAATTTACTTTTATACTTATTATTATTACTACAATCAATTAATCATCTGAATTATTATTATTTTTATAAATAAATTATGTTACTATTATTAATTTATTGATTATTTTATTATCATTATTACTTATTATTTATTAACATTAATTATTATTATTGTTATTTTACATGTGTATTGATAGATTATTACTAAGAAATAATTAAGAATTACTAGACGAGGGATATTGCATCAATTGTCGCGAGTTGCGATACCATCGTTTCAGATTTCTCAATATTTTGAGACTAAATGGTAATAGGCTACCATACGCGGATAATGCACGGGGATTTTGTCTTGAGAGAGTGCTTGGTGACATATATTAAAGAGATACATTTAAAAATATTAAGATTGAAAAAAATTATGTTGCGTTTTCAAAATATGAAATACACAATAGTAGTGTTATAATCAGTTTATTATTTAAAATGATTAAATATTAATATTTTTATATATTTTTTAATTATTCTTATATTATCTTTTGACTACCCTGAATAAAATTTCTACAACTGCCACTGGCGGTTAGAATTTATTACTTCACCCCTTCTGATGAGTTCACCCAAAGAATTTATGAGTTCACCCCCATTTTCCCCAAAATTTTCAAAATGGATATATTAATATTGTATTTGTTGGGTATTCATAGTATTATTATTATAAAATAATATAAATAAATATGAATTAGAATCTATTACTTCACCCTCCCCCTCCCTGATTTTTTTCAAACTACTCAAAATACTCTTCTGGTGAGTTTACCTAAAGAATTTATGAGTTCACCCCTCATTTTTCCAAAAAATCCCAAAATAGATATATCAATATTGTATGTGTTTGGATATTCATAATATTATTATTAATATGCAATAATATAAATAATATGTACTAATTATGTAGTATATTTACGAGTATAAGGAGGGTAATCGTTAGAGGAAGGGATAATTTTTTATACTACTTAGACAACTTTGCCCCAAATTTTGTATGGGGGTAGGCCTGTCAATGGGTCGGGTTCGGGGCGGTACACGTGGTACCATACCCGGACCCGTTTACCCAAGAGGGTACCATACCCGTCTCGTTTACCCACGGGTCTAGAAGGTGGGTTTCCATACCCGGACCCGCTGTACCCGCGGGTCCAGACCCGTTTACCCAGACCCATAACAAAAAAACATAAACAAATACAGTAACAAAAACACATGAAGAGAGGGGGAAAAAAAATTTTGTAAAGAAAAAGAAAGCATGTTTTAATATCAATAAAGATGAAATGCAACTAGGTGCAAGAGGTAGAGGGAAAATTTTCGATGAAAGACTCTAATAAAGAAAAAAATTTAAAGCAAGGCCCCCAAATTTATTTAGGAAAACACAACAATAGAATCACCCCTTAATCAACCAACAGTCTTCAACATTTAAAGCACAAAGGGATCATTTACTCATAGAGTCTTGAGAGGGTTTTAATTCTATTAGTATTATTTATATTTATGTTTTGAAATGGGTAAATGGGTAATCGGGTCTGGTTCAAGTAAAATCAGACCCATCCTATTTAATACTTGAGTATACGGGTATACGGGTAAACGGGTATGGGTCCAGAGCAACCCTTTCCATACCCGCTTAATCGGGTCGGGTTCGGGTCGGGTCCGGGTCTGGACCGGACCCATTGACAGGCCTATATGGGGGTTATTTATTGAGCCGAGAAATTTTTCTTAACATTTAAAAAATTGTGTGATAACGTCTGAGAGTTATAGTTTGCGTTTACACAACATCTTTAGTCAGTTTGTCGTGGAGAGAAGAACACACAGAGATGGTGCGTTCAGTAACCGCAGGGTGAAACCAAAGAAGATAGATAAGAAAAATAAAGAGAGAAAAGAGAAAATGAAAAAGAAAAGAGAGGACTTGGACTTTGTTGGTCTCAATTTGAACTACAAGAAATAAGGAGAAGGAAATATAGAGAAATATTTAAGAATGGGTCTTGGGCTTAAGCTACAAAAGAAAATCATAAGAGGAGAAAAAATGAAGAACAAATAAAGAATGATTTGGGACTCTATAGATTTAATTATAAAGTAAGAGAAATGAGAGAGAATGGTTCATTTTAATATCTAATTAATATTACTTAGTATATTATAAAATATAAGAGTATTACATGTGAATGTGATATGGGGTGTGGGCTAGGCTAATTAGTATAGACTAGGATAACTAAGAGTAATTTTAAGGAAATGAAAAAAAAAAGAATATTAAGAATAATTATATCTTGCAGTGAGTAAGTGAAATCATCATTTTTTTTTGGTGCAAATAACCACACTAAATGAGTGCGGAAGACCCACAAAACTGATGAGTGTGGTTATTTGACTTGAATAATAACCTCAACAATATTAATTACATTATTTAACACTTTAAACTTTTGAGCTTTTGAGCTCAAGAATTAAATAAATGGAGATGGAAAGAAAAAATAGAAGTGATGCAGGCCTGGACTCTAAGCTGGGCTTCGCCAAGACTAAAAGAAAAAGAAGAGAAAATGAAAATGGCTTGGGCTTGGGCGTGATTATTCTTTCCTTAATCCATGATAGTAATTACATTTTTTTAAATTATAAATTATAGGTAATTAGAGTTTTTGATACAATTAAAAATTATAAGTAATTATAATTTGTATTATAAAATAATAATATTAATAAAGATGAGTACCAAATATTAATTAGAGTTAAAATTAAAATTATTATATGATGATAAATAGTTCTTTAAATTTTCATTAATTAAGTAATTTTCAAGTTGATAATTATTAATGACTATATTATAAATTGTGATGGTAATAATTAATATAATATTTTTGATTTGTTGATGGAATTTAATAATAAGATGTCATAACTATATTATAAATAATATTTTCCTGATATATATATTAAATAGGAGAGGATGGCAGTAGAACGAAGGGCACCTGCGGGAGTTTGGTTAGAAGCAAAAGGAAAAGCTTGATAAGAGAGAGAAATGAGGGAAAGAAAAGAGAAAAAAGAAAAGAAATAAAGGAATTAGGCTGGGCCTCTTGGACTTGATTCAAAAAAAAAAAAAGAGGAAAAGAGAGGCAAAAAGAGAGTGGGTTGGGCTCATATGTGCGGCTAAAAATATTATAAACATTATAGATTATTATTGTTATTATTAACATTATTATTAATTAGTATTACAGAATAGAAACATTACATGTTCACACGCATCACAAATATATTATAGCACTATTTCTGACCAAAAATACTTTTAGATAAAAAAATTAATATTGTTCATGCATACATATTCTCAAAAAATACATAAATACAGACAGATGTATGTATTTATAAAATATTTATTTATTTGAGATATATATTTTACATAACAAAATATTTACTAAACATGGAAATAATATGATATATTTATTCACATAAATAATTACAACATAGACAATTTGATTAATTGTATAATTATAACTATTATTAATAAATATAAATATCTATATAATTATTTTTAATCTTTGAAAAATTCTATTAAACTAATGAGTACAACAATTTACCTCAACCCGGCCACTTGCTATTGTGTATATATGGCCACTAATTAATTTGTTATTAATTGGCTTCATGTCTAGGACCACTAGTTTAATAATTATTTACCCAGAAAAATACGGCAACATGGATTCATTACAAGAAAACAAAACAAATCAAGATGTCGAACCTCAGCTGACACATTTATAAATAAATTAAGAATTATTTTATTTGCAGTAAAAGTTCATAAGTGTGTGCATATAAATATATATTTTATTTATTTATATATATATTTTGAACGAAGGGCATAACTTTTATTTATAACAATTGTTACTCACAATGTTACAAAGCTCTTCAGCCAATTAAGGAGACATAGATTTATACAACTAATTATCGTAGATGTCGGTTCCAAGCGGAGATGTGCAAGAGATTTGAGGATATGCCGGCACTCGTGACAATGTGCCCGCTCGCCATGAGATGGGAGAAGAAGTTGTGCAGTATATCAAGAAGCATCAAATTACCCACTTGAGGAGAATTCTCACGTCTTAATTTGTGTTTGTCTACTCACGCAAATGTGCGGTTCTAACGTACATTGTACCGATATCAAAGTGAGATGAGAAATGTTTTATCCTTTTTTTGGGACATAAACCGCTCATTACGTATTTATAAAAATACACCTTCAGAAAATGTTATTTAAAAGAAATGACATGCATTCAACTTTACACGAAAATGCCTATATTATTACAAAGATATAAATATTCATATATTAGTAATAAAAAGATGAAAGTGGATATATCTCCGTGGCCTCTTGCAGTTTTCTGGTTAGAATTAGAGCATTTCTATCGGTGTGCTCAGGTAAAAGGCATAAAGATTTTTTTGTCAAGAATTAATTTGTTCGACCGAGCGACTGAGATTGTAATCAGATGGTGTCGGGCTCGCCACTGATGAGAGTGTTTTTGTAATAATTTACATGGGCCCCACAGCATTGCACAGATAAAAAATGGACGCCATAAATGTGCCCTTAGGCCATCTCTAACGCATGGGGCTAAACTCAAAAAAACTCAAATTTTGGATCCACAACCCTCCGGATGCATGTAGTTTGAGGGCTCAAATTTTGGCAGAACCATTTGACCCTTCAAATGAGCCCAAGCTAAAACTGGTTGGTCCACTTCAAATGAATTCAGGCTAAAAATTTAAACTAATTTGTCGATATTCCAACGGTCAAGATCTTCCAACGGGTCAAATTTGAAGCCTGATGCATTGAAAGAAAACACTGTAACATACACATGAATAGTTGTATTCTGGAGGGCCCAAATTTGGAATTTTGTACCATAGCATTGGGGATGACCTTAGATATTGAGATTGCATCTCGTATACGATTTAGCATCAATGTAAGCTCTGTTTCAAGTAGACTCGGACTAAGATTGTATAATTGTGTGGCTATTACACAATAACAACGCTGTAGGGTCCATATTATAAAACTTTAATTATTATTATTATTTTTACCCCTCGTGTGTAGATGGTTGTGTGGCTTTGAACGAGATAGATCGATAAGAACGAGTGAGGAGAGATGATGAGTGTTGTGCTCCGACAACAACTAGAAGAGAAATCCCTGAATCTCTAATGCACGAAGAACAAACTCCCCAAACACAGCACAAATCACAAACTCAGAGAAAGAACACGAAAAACAACGATTAACGAGGTTCGACCTTGATGCCTACGTCCTCGGGGCAATGAAAGAGAGTTCTATTGATTTGAATAATCAATTACAATGGATGCAGCACCTCTGAGTATCAAGAGAGCTACTTCTTTACTTGGTTCAGCAAAACCTTAGAAATCCCGCTTTTATACAACAGATTTCTAAATTAGCAAAAAATAGCCCACAACCCGACTGTCGGTCGACCGGTCGGTCGACCGACCCTATGCGCCGGTCGACCGGCCGGTCGACCGGATCCAACCGAGAGTTGGGTCACTTCAGTCGGTCGACCGGACGGTCGACCGAGCTCCTCCTGCGGTCGACCGGACCGATCGACCGCTGATGCCTTGTGCATGTTGTGCACGTCGATCGACCGAACTCCTGCTGCTGCTGCTGTTGACCTGCTTTTGCTGCTGTCCTTCCTCTGTCGACTTCCTCGACGACTCGTCAACTTCCTCGACGATATCCTCTCTCTTTCCAACAATTCTCCACCTCGGAGAAGATTCTTCCAAATCTAAGCCGAATTGTCCATCGACTCGAGAGTGGCTGCACCAATGTGGTTGCCTACGTACCCTGCCCAAGGGATCAAGCCATCCGTAGTTCATCCAATGAGCTTCAACAAGCTCAAGCTACCTGAAGGACATGGAGCAAAGCTTTGCAATGTGCAAACTTGACTCCAGACACCACCTTAGTAAGCATGTCAGCGGGATTCTCTAATGTGTGAATCTTCAACAGTTCGATAACACCCTCTTCTAGAATCTCCCGAACGAAATGGTACCTGACGTCGATGTGCTTCGTCCGTGCATGATAGACCTGGTTCTCGGCCAAGTAAATGGCGCTCATACTGTCACAGTTAATCTTCAGCAGATCCTGTTCCACGCCCAAGTCATCAAGCAAGCCTTGAAGCCAGATTGCCTCCTTCATAGCCGCCGTTATGGCCATATACTCAGCCTCTGTGATCGACAATGCGACGGTAGACTGCAGTGTGGAGCGCCAGCTCACACGGTGCTTGAGAGAATGTGAAGACATACCCTGTTGTAGACCGGCGCTTGTCAAGGTCACCTGCATAGTCAGAATCAACATATCCGACGCAATCTTGCTTTCCCGTGGAGTCCTTCTCAAATACCAGACCTACATCAATTGTTCCTTTGATGTACCTCAAGATCCACTTCACTGTCTCCCAATTGTTGGCCCAAAGGCCCATTACTCTAGTTTTGATGATGATCAACTCATGTAGTTATAGTACTAATGATCTTGTGTTTAATTAGTCACAGATTTATGATCAAGATCTTAATAGGTGCATAGCTTCAACAAAGGATTTAAAGTCAAGTTTTGGAGCTAGCACGGTGTTTGGACCAAGTCAAGAAGGCTTCAAGTGAAGACTTCAAGAAGATGAAGACTTGTGTCTAGGTTTGTTTTTTAAAAGATTTTTTTTTAGATAAAATGTAAAGGATAGAATAGTTGGCGGATTGCTCAAGTATCATATACACACACACTCTTGATTTAGTTTTGTTTTTATAAAAGAATTTTCTTTTAGAAAATACATGTTTGATTTTGGTATTCTAGTTTACATGTTTTACCAAAACCGTTTTTAGAACTTAATGTCAAAAACATAGATATTTCACCATGTTTGTGTAGTGGATCATATCCATACACTCTATGCTTCAAATAAGTTTAAATATCTTGTTTTTGTATTTGAGAAGTTTTAGAAAAATCAAGTTTTGGAAAATACTGTTTTTCATTTGAGCCATTTTTTCATATTACAAAATAGTCTAAATCATTTGTAACATGTTTTGATTTTGTGCAAGCATGTTTGTTTATCAAAGTATATTGGTAAAACTATTTTTGTAGATTTTCTATGATTTTATGGGATTTTATGTGAGCCAAAAGACCTAGTTTTAAATCCCTTAACAGATCTGTACTGGCTTCAGCCGGTCGACCGGGACGGTCGACCGCAGCTTGTAGTTGGCCGACCGTCACGGTCGACCGACGTGCATAGACGTGCACGCCAGTTCTGGCAGGAGGGCCGGTCGACCGACCCGGTCGACCGTCCAGAGCTCTGCTCTCTGGAAAGGCCCGGTCGACCGGACAGAGAGACTTGCTCTCTGTATCCTGGCCTCGGTCGACCGACCGGTCGACCGATGGCTCAACGGTCTGAAATATGACCGTTGGCCGGTCGACCGGGCGGTCGACCGACAGTTCTGTCAGGCCTCTAACGGCTAGTTTTTTCCATCCCTATAAATTGGGGCATTTGGGGCTGTTTTCCTCAAGATTTTTGGAGAGTTTTGTGCCAGTTTTTCCTACTCTTTCAAGAGGTTTTTCTCCACAAAATTGAGAGCTAATACTTCCAATCAAAAGGGGAGTTTATCAAGAGTTTTTAAAAAGTGAATTCCTTGAGTTTTTCCTCCACCATCTCTTTCCTTGTTTTCACACACACACACACACTTGAGCTATCCATTGACATTCATCCTATAGGAGTGTTGTAGTGAGAGTTTTTATTGGTGATCAAAGTGTTTAGATCACCAGAGATCTTTTCTTGTTTCTTGAGGAGGCGGGCGAGTGCGTTCGCGGTTGTTTAGAGTTCGTGTGTGAACTCTTAGTTTTGAGGTGCGGCCTCAGCGAGCTTGTGGGGCTTGCGGTGTGTACGGACTAGAGAGTCCGAGGGATTATAGTGTTTGCGGCACCGAGGAGTGATCCATTGGGATCAAGTATAGTGAAAATCCTTTGTGTGTCGAAGGCGGGGATGTAGAGCAAGTGTGCTCGAACCTCGAAACAAATCCCTTGTGTTTGCGATTGCTCACTCTCTCTCTCTCTCTTGTCTCCTTTGTTTATATCTTGCATACTTTTATTGTGCTCATCTTTATATACTAGATATTCATTTGTGCTTAATTGATATATGCTTGGATTGTTTGCTAACACTTGTATTTAACCAAGAGAGCCAACGCAGCACCTCAACCCTTATCAAGGGGAACTAGAGGAGTTTGTCCAGAGCCCTTCACGGGGAATTCGGCAACACTCTTGTGTTATACGTGGTGTTTAGTTTAAGAGTTTAGTTTAGGTCATAATAGTTTTAATTCCGCATTATTTGGAATTGAGTGACCATTAGATTAGCCATCACCTATTCACCCCCCTCTAGGTGATCTTCATTGGTATCAGAGCCAAGTGCTCTGAATTTAGGTCTTACAACCTAGAGTTAAAGATCCTCATTTTTAGGCTAATCACAATATTTTGTATACACACCATGGACTTCATGTCACCACCCACCTTTGACATTCTTAATATCCCTATATGGAAGGTTAAGATGTACTTGTACCTCAAGGCCCTAGGCATTCATGTTTATCTTGCTATAACTAAAGATTCATATATTATGATAGCAAGAATTTTGAGGTTAATGCAAAAGCCCTTCATGCTTTAAAGTCAACCCTAAATGATGATTATTTATCTAGGGTTTCTAATGTTGATTCGGCTTTTGTAGCTTGGAACATCATCACTTCCCTTGGCGAAAAGGATCTATATTATGCCGGGAGCGATTCGATGTTGGAAGTGACGTCTCCAACAAGTGCTATATGGTCCAAGGGGATAACCCCCTTGAGGTAACTACCGAATCCGAGGTAGATGAAAATGACATGTCATATGATGAACTTGCTTCATTTGTCAACTACTCCTTGAAAAATATGACATGATTAAAAGGAAATAAAAATTTGAAAAAGAATTTTAATTGCATGCATAAAGAAAATGATTCATTTAGAAATAAGGTTGCATGCATTGAAAAAGAAAATGAGATTTTGAAAAATGAGAATGTTTCCTTAATGTCCAAATTGAATGATTTATGTGAAGGAAACACTAATTTGAAAAATGAATTATTTTGGCGGAAAAACAAAAAGAAGTTGTTTTCAAGAAAACTCTTGTTTAAAAAGAAAAATTTGTGAAAAAGAAAAAGAAAGTTTTTCTAAAAAGAAAAAGAAAATGTTTCACAATCTCACCATGCTTTACATGCCACCATTGATAATAGTGAGATTAAAGTTTTGAAAAAAAAGATTAATAGTTTGAGCTCCACTTTGAGCTCATGTGCATTTAACCATTCTAGATTGGAGTCTATGTTTTCAAAGAAACAACTCCGCACATTCATGCACATCATCATCATGCATTTGATTATGTTGCACGTCATGCTCATACTCACACACATAAGCATACCAGGTGTACACTTGTACACATTGTGGCCGCAAAGGCCATCTAGCAAATTTTGTTTTGATAAGATAAATGCTTTAAATTTTGCTAATAAAAATGTTTGGGTGCCTTACAAAGCTAACCCCCAAGGACCCAAAAGAAAATAGGTACCAAAACCCCCACCTTGTATTTTTGATGTAGGTGAGGGCTCTCACACGACGTGAGAGAAATGGTGCCTTGATGGTGGATGCACTTGGACTTGATGGACACATATATGGATGCATCACTATCAAGGAGTTTTGGTGGGACAACCACCTGTTTGGAGCTTTGGAGTTGGTAACTATCTCTAAACTCCTAATTTATTTACATGCTTATTCATTTGTAATATCATATAGCATGTTCATGTTTTATTTGTTTTTGTGCTTCATGAGGTATATAACTTGTTTAGATGTAGATTCTATTAAAACTTAGATTTATATACATGTACCAGTTGTGAGCAACATTTGATTCATATACGTTTGCACTTCATTGTTCACTTGTACTCACTATATGCACATGTATAGCTAGTTTTGATGATTCTTTCATTTACTTGTTTTGGCTATTTTCATATTTTACTTCATGTATATGCATTTTTATTCAAATCTAATAAATATACATGTATATCCTTTTTGAGTCTCTTGCCTTCATGCAAATACTATTAATAGACTCGTTTTATGTTTGGGATATATATGTATATTGTTAGATTTAGATAAATCATACATATACCTAGAAGTTTGTTTTGTTTAATGAAAAATGAATTTTTATGTTTTATTTAATAAAAATAAAAGATTCATGTTCTTTTTGAGCCTAAATGATTATTTTCATGGAAAATGCTATATACATGATTCTGTACACTCATACTTCATTTGTTTTGTCATGACTTTGATTCATGAATACTTTTATGAGCTTAATCGATTTTGAGTGTCACTTTTGTGTATTTGGTATGATTCATGAAATACATATGTTTTGATTTCATGTTTTTGAAGGATCTTTAACTAGTTTTTCAAAAATTAATTTAACTAGTTATTTATTCTTCAATGTTTTATGAGTTATACACATGATCCTATTATTGTTTCAATTGGTATCATTGAATCGTTTCAATTGGTATCAATTTGACTCTATTTTTGTATATACTCATATTCTGTTTTCTTATATATGTATGTATCAATTCCAATGGTATACTCCTTTTTCATACATATATATAAGTTATTTGTGCTTAAGTTAAAATCGATTTACATGTTTAAAAGCACAAACTTTGTTTATGCTAAGCTTACTTCAAATTTTTTAAACTTATGCATTATGTTTTAAAATTGGTATCAAAATTTTTAAAAAAAATTATGTTTATTTGATATCTCAAAATTTGTTTTAATAAAGAAAAATTAAAAAAATGTTTTGATTTGTATTGCCTATATGCAAGGAGAGCTTAACATCCCTTCTACATATAGATTCATGTTGAGTGTATTGTATATTGAGGAGCTTGACAACTCTTCTTTATGTGATACACGTGTGTAGGGGGAGCTTCACATCTCCTCTTATTCATTACATAATATGTGTTATGTGAATTGGGGCTTGTCATCTCTTCTTCATGTAATGCATATGTGTAGGGAAGCTAACTTAGCTCTTCCTCTTCATGAATGTATATCGCATATAACCTTTCTTGATTGATTTGGTTTACCCCTTCATTGGTTCTTTGTTTCGGACAAAAAGGGGGAGAAAAATTTAGTTGATTTTGTTTTTACTTTAACCCCTTTGTTGATAATTAACAAAAAGGGGGAGAAGTATTTGAGATATATGCATGTTTTCCTTGCTTAAAGAGGAGAAGTATTTGTGTTTATGCATATATGTTTTGTTCTGCAAATAGGAGAAAAAGGTTTTGTGATTTTGTTTTATGCTTGATTAGCATGTTTACTCTTTCATTTGCATACATGTTTATGAGCATACATTGCATATTTATTATTTGTTTATTATGCATGAGTTAAGGGGGAGCTTCTTTGAAGCTTTACTTTAATCCATGCATATATAACTTCATGAGTTTTGTCATCATCAAAAAGGGGGAGATTGTTGGCCCGAAGGCCCATCACTCTAGTTTTGATGATGATCAACTCATGTAGTTATAGTACTAATGATCTTGTGTTTAATTAGTGACAGATTTATGATCAAGATTTTAGTAGGTGCATAGCTTCAACAAAGGATTTAAAGTCAAGTTTTGAAGCTAGCACGGTGTTTGGACCAAGTCAAGAAGGCTTCAAGTGAAGACTTCAAGAAGATGAAGACTTGTGTCTAGGTTTGTTTTTTAGAAGATTTTATTTTTAGATAAAATGTAAAGGATAGAATAGTTGGCGGATTGCTCAAGTATCATATACACACACACTCTTGATTTAGTTTGTTTTTATAAAAGAATTTTCTTTTAGAAAAATACATGTTTGATTTTTGGTATTCTAGTTTACATGTTTTAACCAAAACCGTTTTTAGAACTTAATGTCAAAAACATAGATATTTCACCATGTTTGTGTAGTGGATCATATCCATACACTCTATGCTTCAAATGAGTTTAAATATCTTGTTTTTGTATTTGAGAAGTTTT